>JAGXCT010036995.1:170396-227092 GCA_022495035.1 Philopotamus ludificatus
CTGTTCCTGACATATCATAACGTTGGTGTACCTGTTCCTGACATATCATAACGTTAGTGTACCTGTTCCTGACATATCATAACGTTGGTGTACCTGTTCCTGACATATCATAACGTTGGTAGCCATGTTGGATGTCTACATTGTTTATGTTAACAAAAACTTGGCATATTTCTTTTATCAAACCTCGTACATATTGATTGTATGAAAAAATAAATGGTATAAGATCGCTGATGTATAATTGCGATTCCATCGATAAATAAAATAACATAAATCTGTCTATATAGAGCCAAGGAACAAAAATACTGGGATTTCAAGTTTAATTCATTCTAATCTGGCGAGATTTAATTAATATGTTTGCATATAAACCGTGCATCTCTCCAAATTTTTAATACAAAATATTATCAGCGTCGTGATCTAAATATTGAAAACCCGGATATATTTTCGATGACCCTGTATAGTCATTTTTTTTTACATAAACTGCAATCTCTCGAACGAGCATGTCTCTAGCTTGTTTTTATATTCGTTTTGTTCATCGTTTTTAAATTGTTTTTAAGCTTTTTCTGCAAATCGGTGAGCGGCAATTGATTGCTGGCCGTTTTCGCCGTTGTCATCGGCATCGGAATCGTATTCTTCAACAACGACATGATCGTATTTTGAGTCGTATTTACATAAACTGAACTGTCGTCGCTTAGCATCGCTAATTTATCGGCATCGTCGACTCCGATGAACGTATCGTTGCCGCTCGTATCACGAGAACATATCGGTATAGCGTTAGACCATTTTCCGTTCCTAATAAAATAAATGCATATTATACCACAAAAAAATGAATGATTATTTAAATTAAATTTTTATTACCGCAAACAACGCAGCATCGGAGCGCCGCGTAAACGTAGACCGGGCTCGCAAGTGAAGCTGATTGTTTCGCCGATTTTATAATAAAATTTAACGGACGACATTCGACCAGATATCGTAGTTCCGGGATACGAACAAGCTTGAATGCATTTCGGTGTTTCGCTGCTCCATCTCGCATTATCTTGACATGCGACGATCGGTTGTCCTTGCATCATATGCGCCGGATTACAGTTGAATTGAACGACGTCGCCTGCTCGGAACGGTGCTCTTCCCAACAGGTATCCATTGATCGGTGGTTGCGGTACAGGACACGACACCTCTAAACAGTCAAACGTTAATATTTTATAAATTAAAATTATGCAAAATGTCGTACAAACCGATGCACGTCGGAAACGGTTGGGCCCATTCGCCGTTCGGCATGCACGATGTTTCGTGAGGTCCTCGCAGTCCCCATCCGGCTGCACAACTGAAAGCGGCACGTCCGCCCACTCCGCGCGATACGACAGCGACTCTCAACTTGCCGATGTTGCCGCTGCTCACTCCGACTTCTCCGCACTCGACGCCTGCAGGTACAACGGACATTGCTACACATTGAATGAATTCATCGACTAAATATTCTTTTTGCATCACAATTCCTCTACATTAAGAATATTTATATGATAAATAAAATGCAATGTAACGTTTTGAATCGATTTTCTCCTTACTTTCACATAGGGGCAACGGCGCACTCCAATTGCCGCTGGGTAAGCACGTGAGTTGAGCGGCTCCGATGAGCGAATTACCATTCGCACATGAAAACATGACGACGGAGCTCATCTTAGTGGATTGACTGCTCGATATCAAACCGCGTCTCAACGGTAATGGCGGACAGTGGACGGCTGCACAAAACGAATCGATTAAACTCGATTTAATTACAATCGTTCATACATAAATACATACCGTCGACTACTATTTCGATATGATGCGATTGACGTGCAGGAGTAACGCAAGTATAAATCCCGGAATCCTCTTTCGTCGCTTGAAATATGCTCAGTCTATATTCTAATTGACTATCTCTTCCGGGATCACTCGACCAGCCTTCTGGATATTTTCTAAAATAAAGAATTATCCGTTGAATTATGTAACGGCGTACATGATTATGCATATAAATCAAAGCGATACCTATTCTCGTGGCTAACCGTCCATTTTGGATTACCGAATCTTCTCATCCAAAGGCATTCCATGTGTAATATAGCACCGGGATAAACGATCAGACGTCCATCATTGCTTTGAGCAATCGGTCCGAGTTGATATCGAAATAAAATAGTCGGCGCCTTGAACACTGCAATTTTTAATAAATTAAATTATTATATAAATATAATAATGTATCGAAATTCATGGTTTGATAAAAAAATATGCGGAAGTTTTGTTGTTGTTGTGTTGGTACACTTGTTTCTAACATATATTGAGGTTGGTAGCCATATTGTTTGTTTACTTTATGGCTGTCATTTTTTTGTTTGTGGAAACAGTTAAACACCATACAGAAAATTGTGATCCAGAAGCGTTGACATAGGTATAGATAAAAAATCCATGTATTTTATTGATCAAACCTCGTGTATATCGAATAAATCTTACTAGCGTAATCATTTTCTTGATTCAGACCAAAGCACGACGGCTTAGATCCGTTCCATTCTCCGCCGAGGCATCGTCGTTTGTTCGGTCCAATCATCGCATACTTTCCGATATCCATACATCTAAATTTATTATAGAAACATTAATAAATCCATAAAAATATATGTAATTATAAAATTATACCTCGAGATGAGGTTTGATCCGGCGGGAAATTCAACGAATTCTTCCTTAATTTCCAAGTCGTTGTAAAACGATACAACATTCGGTTCATTATTTCTGAACGCACACGTTCCGTTGCTGATAAGACCCGACGGGATCGATTCTTCTTCCTCTATTATTTAAAAATAATTATTATTCGACTACAAACTCGGTGTTTCGTGCATATAATTAAATTTACCACAACTGATGCTTTTTCCGATCCAGTTGCCGCGTTCGCATAGAATTTTCCACGTGGATCGTTCTCCCATAATCGACGCTATGCATCGGAACGTGACTTCTGTGCCGTGCGGATAGATGGCGGTGGGTCCAGTCGTGTTCATCGGTGAACCGTCTCGGTAAATCAACGTTCCTTGCACCCTATTCGAATATAATCAAAATCGTTAATGCATACATTGTAATTGTTCTTTTTATTTATATAATGTTACGAAATATTGAATAATAAAAATGAATTAGATGACAAAAAAACAACTAATATTAGTAAATATTTCACAGAACATATGTAGAATATTAAAATAGATTAAGATAATGTAAAAATAAATGAAGGATGGCGATAAAAAGCGAAGCAAACCTGTTATAAACACATCAACAGCCAATCTACGAGATGCTCTATCGATTGAGGCAAATAACGGAGATCAAAACTTTGATTATTGAATACGAAAAAAAGAGCATGCCTTTATAAAAACGAACTATTGAAAGGTCAATATTGATAGCATGCCAATTTATTTATATTATGTTGATTAAAATCCTTCTCGGTTAATTTGCATATTTAGTTTAGAGGACAGAGAAGCTTATAATAATTAGGGTATGGAGAAAGAATAGATCTTTATTGTGAAGAATATCATAAATATGAAATTACCGAGGGGAAATTATTGTGCTTGATAAACAATAATAATAAAAATAGATAATTGTGAGGCGATATGTTAAAAATTAACTTTCGAATAAAGTAGACATACATTCGCTATAAGATCGTCTAGCAAGATGAGCTCACCGAATACATTAATGATTCGCAAATGAGGCGTCATAAATTAATGCTGAAACGTCTGATGACATGAACATGTCGAGTTATTCTGCATTGTGAAGTCCACCGATGCTAGACACAGTCGAAGCTCTAGCAACCCATGCAACGTTACGATATAGCGATGGAGGCATGGCACGAGGATGCGTATATTATGCAAAACAATTATAATATATTGTACAATAATGCAAAATGATATATGACGCGTCAATGACGATTTAATGGTATTATATTAGAATTATATTCGATATGTGTGATACATGGATGAATGGTAAATAGAGTAAAAATTGAAGCAAATATTTTCTTAAGCAAAGAGGCTTACCAGGGTTTAGCGTTGCGGTAAGTGTGGCTGCCTTTGAGACTTGAGCCGACCGCACAGCGGGGAAAGCAAATCAAACAACGAACGTTTTGCAACTATTTTTTACTATCTATAAGGCTTTATACGACCACTACTCACATATATTTATTCATAATAATCATTATTTTGACCAATAAAATTTAATTACAAACATAAAATCCATTGATTAAAACAACAATCGAGATCGGATAATCTTTTGTATAGTAATTTTACCCCTAACGGATCATTTTAGCACCATCGTATATTATAATTTAATTTATTTACGAACTCCCAAAGTGCTTACTCGTTACAACAGACAAATAGCATAAAGACACATATACTAACACAACATTGCTGTTAATTTTGTAAGCAAATAAACACTAACGCCACAATGCAAAGAAAAACAATGAAACGGACACAAAATAAGCGAAACCAAATCCAAAACAAAAATCAAGCGTGATCGTAAAATATTACACGGATTTTTTCAGGGGTATTGTTCAAATAATGTTTAATAGACGAAAAGTTAGATATTACCTAGCAGGAGGTCCGCAATCGGTGTTGCTCGACGACGTCGGATATTCCAGCTCGTCGAAATCCTCCCGCACTATGTCCGAACCGCCTCTAAAATCTTGACCCTCTCGTATATTGGATAAATTACCTAGATAAACAATACTTATGTATATGAATTGATATTATGCGTAAGAAATATCGATATTATATTAATAATACCTTGAATAGCCATACAGAGCTCCGTATTATGCGGTCGTAGATTTCCTAATTCACAATTGAAAGTCGCCGGCGGTGAATATCCGATTTCACAATGCAAAGCCACGGAGGATCCATGAGCGATCGTTAATCCGGCTCGATATCCGGCCGTATATACTCCGTGACGCACAATCGGCAGTTCGCACGGGGCTAAGAGGGAAAACATCAATATATTTATTATCAATACATATATTAGATCAGTGGTTCTTAACCTGGGTTCGATCGAACCCTAGGGGTTTGGTGAGTCAGTCTCCCGGGTTCGGCAAAGGTCAAAACACACACCCGACTTATTGTACGATATTATGAAAAATGATACGACGTATGATATAAGGGTTCGGTGAATGCCCATATGAAACTGGTGGGGCTCAGTATATCCAACAAGGTTAAGAACCACTGTATTAGATTATCGAGTATGAAATTTGTAGAAAAAAAATATAAAGTTTAAGTTAAGGAATAGTTTTATTCATTAAAGTATGCATTAGCGGTAGCTTCTTCCGTCCGGTGGTGTAAAAGAATGGTAATCGAGTCAAGTAAATCTCGGAAAGCCTGTTATACAGCCTCATCAAAATTAAACGTTTTCCTATGAGAATGTTATTTAAGTTTTGGAAGAAGTGGTAGTCGGTGGGAGCAAGATCTAATTAGCATGGTGGATGTTGGAGAACTTTCAAGTTCTGTAGTTCTGTCACTGTCATCTTTAAGAGTTTAGCCTAGTAGCATCTTCACACTGTTCATGTGGGTTCGTCTGTCTGTAATACAGTCACGTTCTGTGGTCCTGTCTTTACCTGGACATTGCACATCCCAACCTACTCCATGCTGTCGGATGCTGCATTTTCCCTACGGGTCTCCTGGTGGAGGGCCCAATCGGACACATGGACCTAGTCAGCAATGTTATTTGCTACAGGGCATTTGCTCGCAATGCGTCGACTTTTGGAGAGTTTTTGTTGCACCAATCGATCCGGCCCTAAGCTGGTATTTACGGAGTGGATGGCAAGGGATGGAACTGTGCAAAAGTAAGTGTCATTTGTGCAGTGTGTAGTCTAGTGTTGTCGTGCAATAGAATATGAGATAATCGGTTGACCATTCGCTGGCCAGGTTGGAGCGAGACTCGAAACCCCTAACCCCTTACCGCGACCTTTTCAGCTGTAGGCAAATTGTAAATACTCATTCTTTTTGATAAGATGGTCACTGTATGACCCATTAAAGGAAGTCTATTTCTAGACCCACCGTAGGACGTAGGGTCGGCCAGTAAGCCTCATCCTTAAAATTCCCCTCAGCACTAGATTACTATAAGTCGTTTTCAGTTTTTACTCTTAAGTAATGTATTCATTTGTAAGACGATTTTATTTACTCATTATCAACATATGTTAGATATTAGTAACTAGGTTATAAGTCGTATTTAATTACTCATACACTTATGTTCGAGCGTTACCTTGCGCTTAAGCCACGTGTAAGGTCCCCTCTGGACCGGCTTTACTTTGGAATATCTTGTTTTGTGTTTTGTTTACCCTGACCTGGCCATAAGGGCCTCATTTCTTCTCCTCAATCGTGACTAGGTGGCTCCTGACCGCTGAAATCCACAAGTGTTTGAATCATTTGGTCCAGCTCGTTGCTGTACATTTCTGCAGTGATTGATGAGTCAGATTTCTTGAAATGATAATGGATTACACCTGCCCCATGACCACTAAACACTTACCGTCGGTTACTTTCGATGAATTTGTGCTTTGGGTTATGTTTTAGTGGCTTGTCCTTGTCCAATCATCTTGTCGGATCCGTATCTCATCACACGTTCAGGTTCGAGTAAAAAATTTTTTTTTGTGATGAAAAAGCAATATCATCCAAACGTTGTTTTATACACAGTTTTGTAGGACTCATATTTCATAATTGTATGAATTAAGACGTGAACTGTCAAAATTGACAATATACCTCACTACAAATTTCATACTTGACAACCTAATATAATATCATGAAAAAGAAATATATACCTGGTATACATTCGGGTAGACTCGTAACAGCCCATTCGCCATGCCAACATCGTAGATTGCTAGCGCCTTGTACATTAAATCTAGAAAATTCATTACGATTTAAATAATACGTATCATAACGATGATATTTACATATATAATAATTAAATCTAACCCTATTTCACAAGCGAATTGCACAACTTGTCCGTTAAGTACGTCGGAAGTCTCATTGAGCATGGTATCGTTGTTATCGACTGATCCTCCGTCTATGCTTGACAACGTAAATATTCCATTTTCTGTTACGGGAATGTGACATGGCACTGAAAAAATAAATTAGATTTAATATTTGAACAAAAAACAATGAAATTAATACACGTACATATTTCGCAGACTGGTTTCATTGGTTTCCATCGTCCTCGTACGCATTTCGCCGTGGAATTATAACCAAGATTCAATCCGTAGCCTTTCCCACAAGCAACTCTCACTATCGTTCCTGAAATATTTATTCAAAATCAAGTATTCTAGTTGGTTATATATAAATATGACGTAATAAATTTATACCTGAACTAAATGTTATGTTTGGTTCTCGTCCGAACTTTACGATTTCAATGTTGACGTACGGTTCACTGGAGAGAGCCTCGCACGGTCCTTTGACGCGTCCTTTCTTACCGCCCTTCTCGGATATTTTAGATTTATCTCCGTTTTGATTATCGACTTGTTCGACGATTGCCGTCTCTTGTTCTTCTTTATCGGCATCGTCATTCGGCGAGCCGTTAATTAGCTGCTTTCCTTTCAAATCTTTATTACTGAAAGAAATCAATTAAATTAAATTACGTATACATAAGTATTAAAGATCATTCGATAAATACTTTTTTGGTACTGTCGCCGTTGTTTGATTGAGTTTTTCAGTCTTGCGGCTCGTTCTCTTGATGCGTTTAATATAATCGTCGTTCGATAACCTCGGCAGATTATCAAATTTAATTATATTTAACCTATTTATGGTTTTACTTGTGTTTTCTATGTTGAGATTTGTTTTTATGTTCGGATACGTTTTGTAATCGGCTCTTTTCAACAATACGACTGATGCTTCGACGGAATTTGCTTCGTTGACCGCTTTAACATCTCGTTTTGATATCTTTTTGCTTTGATAGCTGTTGGCATATTTATGATCGTTATTATACGCACGTAATATATGCGGATAATTCCATTTGGGTATATTATCGAAATAATTTAAAATTTGATATAATTCTTCTCGTGTGAACCGATCGTTTAGAGTATTTCGCTTGAATCTACGATTATAATTATTGTTTTGTTTATACATAGGATGATACGATGATATCGATCGTTTCCTAATATTATTGAAGGCACTCGGACTCATATAACTCGGCATCGTCATACGTAAACTTCTGACGTGTCTCGGATGTAAATCGTAATACATATTACCATAACTATATCGTTTTCTATATATCGAATCGTTCATTTCGTATATGTGATCGTCTCGTTTGATCCTTTTCTTATAATAACCGTTGTTCGGATCGACGACCGGAATCACTTGACTAATTTCAATTGGATGATTTTCCTCGATTAAAATGCCGTTATCTAGATTTTTATAATATTCTTCTATCATTAATTGTTTTGATATGTCTGCCGCTTTTTGCACGAGCTGATTGTAATATTTTCTGAGATAATTTGATCTATCGTAGCGTATTTTGTTCAAATCGACGGATCGACGTCTTCGACTCCAACGCAATCTCGGATGTTGACCTAACGTACAACTAAATAAATACAAATTTAATTACGATTGTATTCCTGTAAATATATATTCATGATAATATGATTATTTATAATACTTTGGAAGCTCTTTGGGGCTCCAGTGTCCGCCTATACAAGTAGCACCTGGCGGACCTTCGGCTAATACGTATCCTTTATCACAGTCGTACATTATTTGCTTATTATTTACAACCTTAAAATTATATATAAAACGTTAACGATCAATTATTGCATATTTTTTTATATTGACACATACCTTTCTCACATACGGACGATAATCATAAAGTCCCATGTTACCGACGAGTAAAACTTTTCCGTTTTCGAGGTATCCGGGAAAAGGACAATATACTAAAAATAGCATAATATTTAATTGGTGTTTTAATTATAATTATATGATTTCGACTACGATACCTTCTTGACAAATAGGCATTTCTCCGGTCCAATTACCGAACGAGCATTGCAATAAATCAGGTCCTTTAAGTGAAAATCCGTCTTTGCAGTGGAAACGAGCTCGCATTCCGTGTTCAGTCTTGGGCGCTATCACCATTCCGTTACGAGGAGGTTTCGGTAACCTTTTACACCTAATATAAATATCTTATATAATTAATAAATACACTTGTATAGTATTGTATAGAATGTATTTACCGAGCCGGTTGACATTTTGGTATTTGTGTCCACGTTCCGTTATTGCACGTAACGGCCGGATTATTTGATAAAAATTCATAATTTTTCTCGCAATCCACGATCAACGCTTCTCCTGAAATTAAAATTGACATTTTATTCCATTCAATAAATAATATGAATCAGGGGCGGCCCGTGACTTTAAAAACAGATGGGGTATAATGAGGTTGAAGTGCCCCTCCCCTTTTTTTCATAAAAAAATGAACTGTATATATATTCATTCTATCAGTTGATGATGATATTTAAATTCCAGAAAAGAGAAATGCAAAACATAGTCAAAGAACGTTGACAGTGTCATTTATTTTTTGAATGGAGCAGAAAATATAGCGGGGCATATACAAGTCTGCCCCAAACATAGCTTTACGCAGCAAGTATATGGTAATACGGAACTTTTGTCTTTATCTCCTCTGACTGACAAACAACAACACTTGTTCACGTCGGAACAACGGCTAAACTGAGGCTAGCGACCACGTGTCAAGGGCATATAGAAACTTTTCTCTTTATCTCCATTACTTAGCCAAACAACAACACTCGTTTGTGTCAAAGCTAGCGACCGCATGACCAGGGCGGATACAAGAATGCCCAAACACATACGAATACGGTTCTGTTTGCATATATCAGCTAATTATTATTGTTTTATTTGTAGAAATGTGTGTGGGGCAGTACGCCGGTTGCCCCGAAATGAATGATATTAATCGATTTACCGTGATGCACCATCGTGGACGATCCGATCAATTGAGTCGTAGGCAACGGAGACGTTTCATTTAATTCCTGCGATATATTACTTGGAATCAGATTCACTTTTCCCATGGTGACGTGAGGTACAACGCACGGCGCTAAAATAATCATATTTTATAAATAAATATTGCACAATTTAATGTTTAAAAAAATTGTTTAATATATTACCGAGACACTTCGGTAAGGGATATCTCCATGTGCCGTCAACTTGGCAGACGGTGCTTGAATTTCCTTCCATGCGCATTCCGTCGTGACATCGGAAAATTATCGAAGCGCCTAAGCCTGTTCCGGCTTCGATATTTTCTAACCAGCCGTTGTATAACCGTCCGGGATGACCACAATTTATTTCTGAAACAAATGCACACAATATAAATTATTTTGTATTTATTATTTCAATCGTCGGCGTTACCTTTGCACACGGGTTGTTGACCGGACCACTTCTTATCGGCTCCGCATCGTCTCGTATTATCGCCAACGAGTCTATAACCGTATTTACATTCATAGCTGACGATTGAATTATAAGCGCACGACGTATATACGGATCTTCCGTGCCGCGGAGCGTCAGGAACGGGACATTGAACTGCGGTTACAACTGTGAAATATTCATAGCAATCAATTTATCTATAATATAATGTCGAGCGGAGATTTTTACGATAGTTATTTATGTATAGCATACTTAATGATTAGTTATTAGTATAGATGTGATCATATTTTTCATACTTACTCGTGTTTGTCGCTCGTTTTAAGAATACAAATGGAAGGAGGGATGAAAGGATAGAGCTTATTTATAAAAATTTTGAATATATATATTTATTGGTAGCGGCAGGAGTGGAAAGAAAAACAATTAAAGCGTCAACATTGAAGAGAAAATTTATTAAACATTAATAAAAGTTTTTAACTAGGTTATAATTCTGAAAATACATCAATCACATTGAAGCACATCACGAACATCGATTACATGTAAAAACTTTAATCATTGATATTTTTAAGAAATATTCAAAATTTTTCTAATTATATGAACATTTATATAAATATAACAATTTAAGTCAGGCACGGTAAAAATCTTCTCGTTGCTTTTGCAATTATATTATTTCACATTAGATAGATTTTTTCAATTTTATAACTCTGCTTTCAGCCTGATATATATATATTTTTTTAACAAACAACAATTTTGAATAGACATTTTTAATATAACTCGATTGTTCGTAGAGTAATCAAGTTTTCGGATAAAAATTTTATTAACTCCGAGCGTTTTTTTTTTTAATATAAACACCGATGCACTCGATTGCTTTATGAACTATCTATTATTTAACAATTATTTAATATAACATACACACGTTAGTTTGTTTTATATAACTTCTGGTATCACATTTAACTCTTATGGTGATGATTTAATAGCATGCAACTAACAACACATTCTACAATCATGCAAGAAATCGTAATTAATTAGTTTTTTAAATGCTATATATGTAATTTAAATAACCCGTTATATTTTTGTTGGATATAATGGAAGGATATTAAATTGAAAATCAGGTTGAGATGAACTTAATTAATTTATTAATTAAGAAAAAAGCAAAATTGTAATTCAAAGAGCATGAAAGCAAGTGGGAGTGCACAAATAGTAAGTAAAATAAATAATAATTGTATCAATCGGTAGAATATGTGAGTTATCAAGTGCACAGGTGCATACTTAGAATGTATTCGGTGAGATAAAAATAAAATCTTGTCAGAGTAACACAATAAAATAACAATTACAATCTTATAAACAATATACTATTTTAAATTATGGTATAAAAACTTTAAAACCCAGCTCTCATGCTCCTCCATTGGAAATGCAGCGTTAAAATATAAAAGAAATGCGTTAAATGTATGCACCAACTACTTAAAAATAATTCATTCTCGTTTATTCACAGTCCGACACGGTCCAAACAAAATATATATTGCAAAATCAGCAAATAAAATAAACAATTTATCGGTATTCAATGTAATAAGGACGAAAAAAAAAAAAATTCAATATACACACGAAAGCGATTTGAATCGCTGATAAAATATATTAATTTAATATATATATTTATGTGTATAAATTGTAAGACTTTGTATTGATTTTAATTATTTGAAAGAGATTGATCCGAGAGCACAAGCTAAATACTACGATGGAAACGATCGAAGCCATAAAAACAAGCATGCTAATCCCACAGTACATTATTTATGTTACGTTTATTGTAGAATGAGTTGTACACTTACGAACGCATGTCGGAAGTTCGTTCGGTGCCCACGTGCCGTCCGGCTGGCAGAACCTCTCCGCTCGTCCCACAAGCTCGAAGCCGGCTCCGCAGTGTAACGCGGCTCGGCATCCGAACGTGTGGCATTCGGCCGTCACCCAACCGTGCGGCAATTCACCGGGAGGACCACACGATCGTGCTGCATCATAAACACAACAAATTAAATCGATTCAGCGCCTATATTATTTTGTGTGGTTACTTACGTTCACAAGTGATATCGGGTCCGTACCACGATGCCTGTCCTTCGATTGCGAGACACTTAGCTCTCGGAAAGCCGTTGGTGACATAGCCGGTGTGACAGTGGTATTGTATCGTCGCGTCTAAATCAAACGTTGCCTGTTCGGGCAGAGCCGAATGTCTCGCATGCTCGATATGAGGCGGAGTGAGACAGTATACTGAAATATTAATTATATTATTATACAAAACTATGTTACGATTCGATTACGACGACTTACTGTTTTGTTTGCAGGCGGGCGGTTGACCGGCCCATTGACCGTCGGCTTGACAGTTTCGACTCTGCAGACCGACGACGTGAAATCCGTGCGGACACGAATATATAGCCCTTGAAATATATATACGTATGATCAAGCGTCGTAATAAAACATTATACAATATAGAAATGTGTATTTACTTATCGCCGAAGAGACGTCCCGTTACCGTCACATCACCGACGTCTGGTTTTTCCAGCTCCGGACATTCTCTATCTGAAATATAAATGTATATACGATTTATAAACGGATGGTATAACATTTTAGGTTATCGTTGTAACATTTAAACGTTAACACACTTGAATTGTTTCCGGTGATCAACGAGTACAATGCGAATATATATTTCCAGCCGAAGAACATGGTTGATTTTTAAAAAATAATCATAGCAGACGAGTAAATAGCATGTGTACAAACATGCACTGATCAAAATAGACGCATCCGAGACAAAAATAAATCGATCAGACACTCTCTCACAGGAATCTCTGCGGTTGATTACCATATTATTTTAATCGTCGTATTCGATTAACATATTAATAATTTATCTGCATAAATAATATAAATAATAACATATTGAATAATTATTATATTTATATCGAGTTGACCTCTTGATATTTATAAAACCTTTCAAAAGAATATCGTTTCCCAAGAGTATTATTGTATGAATCCTTAAAGGGTCATTTTTTTCATCAATTTATATGGAATTATATAAATAAATTATCTATTTACAGGAATAATTTTAAACAATAAAATGATATATCCATTTGAATATGTTGTTTTTTTTTTTTAAATAAATTTATTACGATAGAACATTACCATAACAATATATGTTTCAGTGGATTATTCCACAAAGCTCTGAACAATACAGAGCTTCATATATTTGCGTATGTGCTAATATATGCATGGATCGATTTCATAAAGTAACAATGCAACCAGTCTGTATAAGCTTTCGCTTTGATATTAATGTCGCAGTTGTCAGTGTATAAATTATTTTGGGATGAATTACTATATTTATATTGTTATATTTAAAAGATTATTTTTTTTGAAAATAACGTATGACCTCTGGAGATGGTATCGGATTTTCGTTACATTTTTTTCTGGATGATATATTCCAGCCAATTTGTTCGGACGGGCGTCGAGTGATTGATTGCCAGAGACCCGCCAAATGGACGCCCATTTAACAGGATAGCTATTTGTTTTTCCGTGACAAATAATTTTCAGAAAGTGTTTTCGGAGACAACAAATCAACGTCCGACTCGTTACACCATCCCCGTGTAATGTTACGTTTCTCTTTTGGGGAGTGTCAGTGATAAAACGCAAAGGAAATCTCGGGGGCGCCATTATACAAACATTTCAAACACATAAATTACAACGGATGTCCCGAGTTAATTAAACCCCGAATGCGAATCGCTTTACAATTGCGTTGGGGGTTATAAATATTTTCGCGACATGCGCGAAAAAAAAGTTGTTAAGACCGCGTCGGCGTCAATTTTTTATTTTTGACAGATGATAAAAAAAATCGATTTACCTGGTTTTATGCAGGACATTCCGCACGCTCCGTCGCAGAGGCATTTTTTCTTCTTGCTCTTGCAATCTTCGTCCGATGAACATTTCCTCAGACATTTCTGACCCTGGATTGATAAAAGTATGCATTATTTAAAATTTTATCGCGCTTTGTCAAAGCAAAGGCAATGTTACGCATATTTGTGAGAAATATTGTGCGTACATTCGTTTATGATGAGATGGCGATATGGATATGATCCACAATGGATCTGTGATGAAATTTGAAATGTTGAAATGTGTGCGTACCAGCAACGTTGCTTGTTCTTCGTCTCGAGGACAGAGAGCCGATGGTGAATTGCGAGGGTTCTTGTACACGCGTCCATCGTCATCGGCTTCTTCGGTTCCTCCTCCGCTGCTGGAGCTGCCTCCGGCTGCTGTGCCGGTGGTGGGTCCGGCGGGCTCATCCCAATCGTCGTCGTCGTCAGGTGCTTCTGTTACTGAGCAGCTCACTAAAAATAAACAAATAAAAAGAAATTGAATATTAAATTCGGCGCATCGAAACGAACAGTAATTAGCATATATTTCAGTGTTTGATTTATTAAGATTGATATACTAAAAAAAACAGTTCATCAATCAAAATCCAATTTCAAATATCGTTATTTTTACATTTAATTTAAAAATTCACAGAGATGCATCAGCGACAGGGATGATTCTTCTTAATTCTTCAAGAAATTAAAACTCGCCTACTTCGGTAATAATGGGATATCAACTTCTGCATCTTATACTTCAGTGTAAGATTCAAGGAAGACGATGTCCTGGCTATGGAACCTCTGACAGTGGTTCGAAGGAAGTACTGGGAATTAACCGGTAAGGTACGAAGAGAAGAGAAGATTAATTCTTCATCCTTCATTCTTGAATTTTCATTAAATAGAGTCTCTTATGTGTCTTTCGTGGGTTTTAACCTATTTTTATCTCCCAACATACATTAAACGTACACGGATACTCAGATATTAGTAAATTTCCAAATATTAAGGACATCTAATTTAATCCTAAGAGTTTGACGTATCTTCGTGATATCTTCTTATGGCGTAGTCTTGTCTTTGCTGAATAAGGCGGTTATTTTCGAAGACCTATCAGCATTTGAGTTCATAATATCCGCCATTTCTTTTAAGATATTTATCTATCGATTTCCCTTCATTGCTTCCGTCGTTCCGTAGAGTAGTTTGAATACATTAACAAATTTCCAAAAGCAAGGAAGTACGTTATGCTTATTAGATAATGCATCGCGATGCAATTAGAAGGGAAATAAATTACATTAACAAACATAATTGTTGAAGATGTAGTACCTAGGTGTTAAAAGCCTTCTATGGTTAGAGAATAATTGATTAAGCCTTTCTTGTGAAGAGGCTTTGAAGAAACGGATTGTACAGAAACTGTGAGAAGAAGTGAAGCAAGCACTCTTTCATCAGCAAAATTCCGAAGTTCCACGATCTTTTACATGAGGAGGCTTGACAAGCTTACATACTTTTGTTAAACGGATATGAGTAGGAAGAAAACCCTACTGATTTCTTCTCATTGTAAGTCAAAATATATGCAGAGGAAGAAAGCTCCAGACACGATATACATGGACAATGGGCCTAGTTTTTTTTTTTGCAAAAATTGAGATTTAATTTGAGCATAAAGCGAAAAGATATTTTGATCGATCTATCATTTGACGACAGTCTTAAAGATACATTTCAATCGTCATCAACAATTTTTCATTCTTCATCTTCTTCGCGTGCCTTGCCCGTACTTGTCCTTATCTTTTCTCTATAAATGTGTCTATTTCGCGAACTGGAAAAGTTCTGAAGCCCTAAATCTGGTTTACTTGCGAATGTTGTGGAGATTCGGGTTCTTTCTTTCCAACCATCGTTTACCTTCCACTTTTCCCCTCATGGTGGTCAGCAGAAGCCGATACTTTGTTCTACGAATGATGTGTCTAAAGTTCATGATTTTACATTTTTTTTACTGTGTCCAGAAGCTCTCGCTCCTTGTGAAGAAGTTGAAGTATGGTTGTATTCTTGAAGTGTTCCATTAATGGAATCTTCAACATTCTTCAGCACGTTTCAAACGTTTCCGGTCGGTTATTATTTGTTACCAGCAAGGTCATTAAGGTTGGCGAATCTTCGGTCAATTTTGAATCTGACATAATTTATAGTCGACGGTTATAAAAAAGAGAAAAATACTGAAGCCGTATTCATTGAGCCATCGGCAGGCTGCGATACGGTAAACCATACCTCCTACTAGTCAAATTCTACAATATTACAAAGGACTAGTATTATATCATCGATGTTCAGAACCAGACGATACTTCGTAATGCTACAAGCGACTAAAAGCCGATGGAGGAGACAAACAAATGGTTTGCCCCAGGGAAGTGTTTTGGGTAAGATGCTCTTATTGTATATACGAAGGATCAACCGATATACGATAGGACAAGCTAGCTACCTTTATGCTGTTGATTTATTCATTGATAAAGCAATAAAGCAAATTCTCTCAGACTTAGCTCTTCAAAGACGGAAATAACTGTTTTTCATTTAAAGAACAAGCTTATCAGAAAGCAACTGGTCGTGCAATGGCGAAGAAATAAGGCTTACACACAACTTCGATCTAGTAGCCTTTTTTTAACCATATCTTACAAAAACCAGTACGAAAAAATCGAGAAGAAAATAAGCGCCAGAAATAATATCATGAAAAAATAGTAGGAAGCACACGGGGCGCTAACCCTTACGCACTTAAGGTATCGGCCATAGCCTTCAGCGGATCTGCAGAAACCCAGGATACAAGACACCTTATGTTTAGACTCGAGCCTCCTCCTAGCAGACTCAAGTTAAGATCCAACTTTACCAGAACCGCAAACGTGTCCACTGACACACTGCGGAACGAGTCAGGAAGAGGGTAAAGAGCCTGAAGTAAACAGATACGTTCCTACCAGGTATAACCCTGCCATATGGAGAGTGGAAGATTCGACAGACTTCGAACGGGCGTAGCAAGGACAAGGGGAATGTTGAGGAAATGGGGCTACTCAAATGAACCTGCGACCTGCGACTGTGAAGAGGTGCAGACCATTGAGCATTGTCTATCTACTACGACATTTAAAGCATCGAAAGCCATCGAAAAACTTCGGGAATAGAAAGAAGTAATATGGAGTCATGTCTTTTCTTACAGAAATGTTCGTTCCTTGTTGCAGCAGTTACAAAGGGTTTTTAAGTTTAAGTATGTCATCGATCTCAAGTGCAACAACCCGAGTTTGCATACAAATGCAGTGCATAAAAATGTAATATTTTACATGTGTAATAAGGTACGATATACGTTTATATGATTTTAATGATGGCGCCACGACATGCGACTGCAATTGTCTGCTTCGTTGACTTAAAAAAAAGGTAAAAAAAGCGAAAGTCAATTATTATACTCGGAGTATGGTCGTTAATTAGTATGCAGATATTAAAAGAAAGACGAGAGCATTGTCGATTGTTTTAGAATAGTGTTTGAAAATGTTTTTACATCAAGAAAACAGCATCTTATATTATCATTAATAGAAAAAATAATATATTGGTCACGTCATATAGACATTTGAACGATTGCGTGTCTAGATTTATTAATCATTTTCCATCTTGTTACGCATTTTTCACGCGAAAGTGAACAAACACCGCAGGACGATAACGGCGGATTAAACTTCTTCTTCATTTAACTAAGCCGGATTATGCAAATATAAGCGTCTCCCCTTTGTCGGCGATCTGTTAAATTTTTTAAACGAATCCCGCATTTTTTCCGCTTTTTTTCACACGGCAAAGTGAGCCGTCAACGGTTGAATAATTGAACGAAAGCCTTTTTACGTATCCAGGTATATGGAGTGTTCCGGATTTAAGGAGCTTTCGTGAAAAATATATTGTTTGCTGCGGCACGGGGTGAGGTTAATACAATGCAGTATTTTTCCTCGCACGAGTGGTAAGGCCGAGGCGGATTTCGTGATTTACGACCCCCTTTTCTCTTCCACCTTTGTTCCTTGAGTTGTTTTTCTCTCTCTTTATTTCATATACTCCACTTTGTTACCACAATAACGGGCTGCGGAATATACGTAAAGTACTAAAACTATGGCCCCATTACGGAAAACTATAACAACACGAGAGATATAACATTTTTTTTCGCATTTTATTTTTATGCGATACAATATATCATAGCGTATATAAAAAAATAATATTTTTTCAATATGGCAATATTTGAACATCTTTTTTTTAATAGGACGCTTTGGTCTTAGCGGTTTTTTTAATGACCACGTATTATTAAAAACAAACGTTTATCTAATTATTAGTATTATAATAAACGCATGCACAACTGAATGGATTTTTCGTGGGAGAATAATTTAAGTATTTTTTTTTCAGTGATTACGAACTCTGAACCTTGACATGATAAGATTTACGTTCACTGTGTGTACCTGATTAATCTTTCAATCTTAATACGATAACATGCAATATAATTATTAATACAATATGTAAAGGGATAAAATATAACAATAAATTTGTATAATTAATATATGATAAAAAAATAACGATCATTAAAAATAATATATTTTTTATTAGTGGATATATTGTGCTCACCCCTTTGCTGCAGGACGAGGAGGGTCAACAGGACTGCTGGTAAATATTTCATTTTGGCGGTGGAATGTCAGTAGCCGTGTCTTTGTGTGAGCTCGGGAGTGCGGGCTGCCGAAACGTATATTTCAGTCGGTGGCGGGTGGGGTCGCCATGGCCTCCCGCCTCGCAGGGTGCTCGGCCGATACGAGCCGACTGTACTGCGGCTGTACTGTGCCGTACCGCCACCGTACTCTGCCGTACTGTGCTGTACTGCTGACCGTAGCTCGGCTCGCTCTGCTCTCCCCCAGCTAGCGCCGTGTCATGCGCTCGACGACCCAGCTTTGCCCACCACATCTGCGCACCCCCCCAAAAATACGATATCGAAACTGTGCAATTTTCGGAAAAACAATTGTACCTAATTAAAACATACTGTAATAAATTACAAAAGGGGCACATTTGTATATCGCATATTGTCTATGGTACATAATTTTAATTTTTCATATTGCAACACATGCATTTATTTTTTCACGTCGAAATTTAAATTTTGACAGGCGCGTCCGCTCGCGATTATTATATATTATAATTGATACTATTATTATATATTATTAATATAATTATATGTATATATTAATTTAATTTATCTTAAAAAAAAATGAAAAAAAAACAAATGAATATTAATAAATTCATTTGATATTTTGAGGTTAAAATTTTAATACGGAATATCAAATGTTGTCATTTATAAACTTAAAAACTACAATTTTGAAAACAACTGTGTATTTTCCTGTATGTCTTTCTTCTTTTATGGATATGTACAGTCAACCCTCCAAAAAAGTTTCTTATAAATCGCTGTTTCCTACAAAATTCTAATATTTTTAAGGTCAATTTATTTATTTCGTTAATCTATAATATATCGATGAGCGAAATAAAGGTCAATGCTCTTTGGTTGACCAGGAATTTTGTATAGGAGGGCTGACTGTACATATAAATAAGACGTAGCATTCGTTAATGCCGTTCATCATCCAGTTATAATTGTAAGTAAGAGTTTGTTTTTGTTCGTTCAGTATTATAACTCGCTCAATATTTTATTACTAGTGATTAAAATAATACAATTTCACATGGTTAAAAAATTTATTGTTCAATTTCGATTAATATAAAACACACCTATGCTAAAATCTTAACGATTACTTATGAATACGATATGTGATTAATGAAAAACGAGTGACGAAATAGATGATTCACTAGAATTTATTTTGGTATATGTTAAAACAATAAAACACAAACGTAAAATACGAACAGGGTACGAAAATGTGAACGTAACCTGATCGACAAGTTACATAATTACGTAGGTGGGGGTGGTACCGACGCCGCAGTTATTATTTTTAGCCGACATGAGCGCGTAACCGTCGTTGCCCCAATAATTCGACCAGGAGTTCCTGATCAGCCAATAGTCTTCTCCGTCCATTGTGCCGTAGCCGATGGCCACGACTGCGTGATCCAGTTCTTCGAGTTTACTTTTGCTAAAAGCGATAAACACAAAAATTAGTAATCAGTAAAATAATTGCGGATTCAACGGCTTATTTACCATTTCGGCTCAAAATACACTCCGTGCGAATAAAAACTGAACGAGCGATGAGACGCGTCAATGGCGACGGAGATCGGGCCGTATTTGAAGATGGCCAGCTGTGAAAAATAAAATTATTCATATATATATATTTAAAAATATTCGGTATTTATTAATGAAAATACCCTGAGGGCGTTGGCATCGTTTGCGGTCACGTTGACGTATCCTTTGATCGCAGCTACCAATGTGACGTTTTCGGTATGGCAATATCCGTCCTGAAAATCGTCACATAATTAATTTCAGCGTCGAAAATTGAATGCAAAAATGGAGTATACCTGTCCGAGATAGCCTCCGTATTCCTCGTCCAATGGAATACCTCCGTGTTTCATCATCCATTGGTATGCTCTGAAATCTTCACCGCCATCGCATCCGTTATTACCGAAACTATGCAAAAAAAAAACATATAAATAAATATATTATATTTATATAATAATTGGTATGTTTTTTTACCCCCAGGAGCAATCGACGAGCGCCTGTTGACTCAAGCTCATCAAATGCCCACCGTTGTGAAGGAAGAACGCGCCTTCGATGGCTCCGATAGTGCCGAACGACCAACACGATCCACAAACCGATTGATCTGAAGGTTTTATTTACGATATTCAATTCGTTCTATATAAATTTGTGTTTGTTTTATATTTAAATTTACCTCTGACGGGATTGACGGCTCCGTAGATTCTCCAATCGAAGCTCGGCGGCAGATTCCCTCTGATTGAGTTTAATTGTTCGCTGGCGTGCGGGAACGGCAACGCCCCGTTGTCCGCCGTCGTATATTGTCTGCCGCGTAACGCCTTCATTTCAATGTCAGTGCGATCCGTCAAATGATTAACGGTCAACGAATATCCCAGATTGGCACGATTTTTAGAATTGATGTATCGCATATTTTGACGGAAAACGTCTTTTCTCTCGGAGTGTTCCTTTGCATCGTCATAATATTTATTATGCTTTGTCATAAATCTGAGAAATAATTCGATTTTTATTTATATACGATGTAAGTAACACATAAAATAGAATACTATACCTGGAGAATTCGTGTTCGACGTGATCGGTGTAGGTCGGGTGTATGAACTCTTTCATCGGATTGAAAGTGTAAACGTGCCTGGCTCCAGGCCCCGGGAATCCGATGCACGTCATATCTAATAATCAGACATTAGTCAATTAATAAATAATAAAAAGTAAGTGTTAATTATATATTATCGATTCCAGTGGCGTATTTCCCCTAAGGCGTATAAGGCGTTCGCATGGGGCGTCATATATTCACGGGGCCTTAAAGTTCAGCTCTCAAAACGTCAAAAATAATTAATAGTTTGGCGGTATTCCTTAAATTAAATTGACAAACGAAAAACGCAAGCATGTTTTTCAGGGGGCTACTCTAACGGTCATGTTTCTAACCATTTGCACTGACAGTTCCGTAATCCATGATCCACGGTTACAGGCGGGTAGCTAGCTACCTTGAGGCAAAATGATATTAGGCATCGGGGCCCTCAGCATACAGCCCTTTAGGGGTTATCGGGCTTTAGGGGGCCCTTGAATGTAAATATTGATAAAACGTGCATGTTGAATGCACATTGTAGGATGTAAAGTAAAAATATTTTGAGGGAGGGGGCCTCAAAATTGCGCATGGGGCCCCTCGATTGCTAAATCCGCCACTGATCAATTCGTATTGTTAATTGCAAAAAATGCAGAAGAGAGTTGATATAACCAAAAAGATTGGGATTAACAATATAATTATTATTTTGTAAAGGTTAAAGAAATAACGTGGAAAATGTAGATCGAAGGATGCGTGACTCGGACCACGGCGAGCCTTTACTCATGCCGGCGATGGAAATGCAAATACAGTTTTAGAAACACATGGCAAATATACATATAGACGAGTTACGTTAAGATAATGTTCCGACAAACTATTCATGATAATCGAGATGCAATATGATGCGTGCAGCCCCTTGTACTGTTTGGTGATCTCTGGCATTGCCCGCAACTCATGGCGGTCTGATGCTGAGTATATGCGGGGAAGCCCGCTGAGTGTATGCGGGAAGCCAGCGATAGTGTCGGTCAGCTTGTCGGGGTTAACAAATAATAATTATACCGTGTATATGACATTGTCAAAGGAAGACGAGAGGAGAGTCTCCAAAGTCTTCATGTAAGAAACGTAGGAGTGTGTTCACGCTGCAACTGCGTGCTGCGGGTACCTCCAATAGCATTCACATGGCATCACATCCGACTCCGATACGCTACAACCCTCAACTGTATGCCCTCGCATCGGATTATCAAATCAAAAATATATATTTATTGAAAATTGTATTAAAATGTAAAATTTGACTGGATCAGAAAAGTAAGTAAAAGAGGTATTTGGGTGCTGCACAAACACTCAACCGCTAACAAAGAAGCGCGAGTCAAGACGTGCAGTTCTTTATTATTTTTTTGTCACATCTTGAATGGCGGGTCCGAAGCAACGAAGAGCTGTACCGACTATACAAGGATATATCGGTTACAACTGTCATCAGAGTGGTAAGGCAGCGGTGGGCTGGTCACGTGTCAAAGATGCGGGACAGTCAGCTTCCGAAAAGGCTTTTGGTTAACAAGCCTTTCTGTCTTTTGCCTAATAGCATCTTCGCACTGTGGGTGTGGGCACGTCTGTCAGGATTACAGTCACATTCTGTGGTCCCATCTTTACCTGGATGTCGCGCTTCATGACCTACTCCATGCTGTCCGATGCCGCTATGGGTCTTCTGGTGGAGGGCCCAATTGGACACACGGACCTGGTCAGCAATGTAATTTGCCACAGGACATTTCCTTGTTTTGCATCGACTTTCGGAGAGTTATGCAAGGCTACTTACCCTCTCCCTCTCCTTTTTCTTAAGCAATTTTAGTTTCATTTTAAAATCACATGTCTCAAGAAAAAAACTGCTGTTTCTTGCACCGATTGAACCAGTCCCAAGCTGGTATGGTGATACGGTGTGGGTGGATGGAAAGGGATGAAACTGTATCGGACCGTTCTGACACAGCTTCATCCTAGGTACACATTAAAATTACCGGAAGATGGAGCGACGTGGCGGCAGATCCCATAAAATGGAGATGGATGTTAGATGAGGCCAAGGCTCTACATAAATTGATGGACTGATTCTCGGTAATCTCACCATGCTGAATATTAATCATGTGTCTTCTTACGATTCTTTTTGGACCGAGTTGATGCCAAGTATATTATTCATTTATGGACAGTGACAATTCTCTTAAAAATGTTTGTTTTTGTTTTGAATGAGGAGACTGCCGCAATAATCACACGGTAATTTTGTTTCTGTCGCCGAGTCGATATCATACTCAAACTCCTGACTTATTGACCTTCACAAATTTTTGTTATTGCCGAAATATCCGTAGGACACTCAAATTGTCAATTATTTTATAAAAAATACTGTATACCGTAAAACCAAAACCTAATTAAAGAAATGATCCCACGAGTCGAAACTTATCTCTCAGAGACAACGACGGAATAGTTATGATGCATCGGACATTATTTACGGCTCAATATTTATATACTAACTGTTTTCAACTGCGAAAATTGATGGAGAGAAGTTATCAGGCACTTCATATTCGTCATACTCGAGATAATAATGATCGTAATGTGATCCCAATAGCGTATTGTATCCACGCATCTCGTATCTGTTTTCGTTAGAATGAAAAAAAAAAGTTTTTTTATTATTACGTAAGCGTTTGATCGACGTAAATATTATATTATAATATTTTTGATGCGGTAACACACCTTATGGGAATCGGAAGTGCAGTTTTGCCTCTCGACGGTTTTCTATATTTAATCCACATGGTGTATTTATTGGTTTTCTCGCCGATCTCCTCTTTATAAACCCATTTTTCAGCATTTTCTCCGTTGATAATATCGACTCCTGCGAAAATATAAATAGAATATAATAGATTCGACAAATGCTATTTTGCGATATCATTGAACAGCGTAGCGTTACCGATATAAGTGAAACCGCTCAAATCCGGAAGTATCGATTGAGTTTCGATAGAGTTTTCGCTGGATCCGTTGACTTGCAGGCACGTTTTGGTGTTGAGCTGATTTTCCGTAGTGACGGGAGCCACTTTAAAGCTGATGCCGAAGCCATCGGTGACGGCTTTCGTTAGTTGATACGTCTTCACCATGCCGCCGTAATAATCGATGCGGGATCTTCCCAGTTTGCTATCGTACCTGTATAAAAAAAATAATAACGTATTATATTTATTTATCATAAAAAAAACAAAGCGTGATTGGCATTATGGAATAACCCAGATTGCCAATCACGCATGAAACATGTAAATAACATGAACAAAAAAACAACATTACAATAAAGAGAAGAAAAGAATTATAAAATCTCATATAAAAGATCAACGAAATTGCGATATTAAACATCAAATATGTTTACATAGTCGGCCAAGTGGTTGAGCAGAGTGATAGCTCTGGTTACTGGAGAGTTTCTGAGAGTACCTGTCCTTACATTTGGCAGAAGAAAAAGCACACGCCCATAAGGGATGCTCAGGTTGTGTACTGCGGCAACCAACAACTCGGAGAAGTGCTTTGCTACGTAGATCAACCTTCTTTTCTCGAGAGTTACATACCGCAGGCAGCCCTGTACCCATACGCTGGGGTATAAACTGGGGTAGAATCCAAATTCCCTCATGTAGAGATTTCTTGAAAAAATTCTTTTGGATTTTCTCTAATCTGAGGGAATCCGAGGCGTCATAAGGCGCCCATATAATGGAATCTGGTTCGAGCAAGCTCCGAACCAATGTATCGTATAACACTCGCATAACTATTTAATGAGAATTTCTCAAGACAAAGCCCAATATTCTCGATGATCTCATACACACGTCTGATACATGTAAACTAAAATTTAACTTGGAATCAAACAAAATACCCAGATCTTTAACAAACGATTGCTAAGGAAGAGTTGCGTTCCCAAGTCTGTAATTAAAGATGATGGGCTCCTTTAATCGACAAAATGTCATTATTTGACATTTTCCAATACTTAACGGAAGACGATTTAATATTGAACAATCGAGCAAAGAACCGATGTCCAACTGCAACGAAAGGGCATCTTCCGTTGAAGTAACGGATCGAAATATTTTTAAATCGTCTGCGTAAAGTGAGAATTAACGATTAAGGACCCGATAAATATCATTTATGAATAAAATAAATATTAAATTTGACTCCTGCGTCCTAGAAGAATCGTACGAGATTATCCGAGAACCCAAAAATATATAATACATATACAATATATATTGTTTATCGCTCCGTAACTAGGGTAAATATATATATTTAATCAGACGGGTCAAGATGTCACGTGTTCGGTGTCAAAATGTCGCGTTGCAAACGTACCATGCGTAGAAAGGCTCCGTCAACTCGGCGTACGGGATATACAACACGCCCTTCACTGAATATATATCGCTCCATTTCGGATTGGATTGGGTTTCGTCTTTCCCGCGAAAATCTGTAACGAATAAATCAACGCTTATTATATAATATACAGTTTTTTTTTATTATTAATAAATAATGAAAATATGGAGCGGTGTCGTCGGATATAATCGGTGTCATGTCACTGATAGTGTTATACGTTCTTTTTTATTATTATTCGCTTTGAACTGTAAACAAGTCCGGCTTGTATTTTAAACAAATATGTTGATCAATGTGTTATTATAAATTACAGAAGTTAATTAGAATTGTTCCGATATTGTTTGCTCGGCATTCATTGTATTATTGTAACACAATACAATGCGTGATTAAACGTCGAATGCAATATTGTGATTTTGTGAAATATGCGGGGTTTTTTTTGTCGATATGATGTCGTCATTTGTATGTACAAGTAATTATATTGTAATATTAGTACGTTCGTATTTATTTATTATGCATATAAGGCTCGGAATGTATAGATCATCATGGCCAAAAGCGGGCGAGTGTATTGGGCTCTGCCCATTTTACTCTTCTGTTCATGTTTATTAGGTCTACCGGAATTTTTAAAAAATGCCTTATCCCTAGAGGCGAAAAATTGAGCTAGTGTTTGTCGGATATCTTCATCGTTTTTGAATTTTTTGCCCTTCAAAAATTTTTATGAGGGCAGAAACAAATGATAATCGGAGGGTGCTATGTCCGGGGAGTATGGTGGATGCGACAGAATTTTCCAGCCTAGCTCTGCGAGTTTCTGCGAGTCCCCAAAGCAGGACGTGGCCTAGCATTATCCATCCTATTGAAAATCACCGACCTCTTTTCTTGGAGTGCTGTTTTTCAAATTATCCAACTGCTGACCGTTCTCTCCTAATTCAAGTTTCGTCTGGTTTCAACAGCTCAAAATGTATTGGTCCTCGAATCGTCCCACCATATACACACAACATCTCTTTATTCAGGCTCAACTTCAAGCCTTGAGGCAAGGTGGTCGATCGCACATGTCTTCCTTATGATAAGCTTTATAGGTAATCCATTTTTTCATCCCCAGCTACCAGAAGGGTTCGATTTTGTTTCGTGCAAGCAGAGATGTGCATATGATGACTCGATCGTTCAAATCTCATGTGGCACCCATCTCTAACATGTCCACACTTTTCCAAGTTTCCGAATATGGTCCGAAATGGTTTGTTGAGCCGAATCAAGGCTTTTTGCAATCTCCGTGTTGTCAAAAAAGGATTTTGCTTTAACATGATCGTGACAGAACTTTCCGGTAGGCCTATTATAATACTAAGTCGCATTGTAACTCACTAGCGAGTTTCCGGCGCTCGAGTGGTTAACAGCTTATGAATATATTAAGAAGAACCAGACGCAGAAGCAAAAAAGCCGTTAGTAGCTTTTATATTTTATAAATAGAGAAGAAAAGTTGATGAAGTTTTAATTGTATGAAGCTACGTTCAGGGGTACTCCGTCCATATGGGCAGATTGTGTGGCGCACACATTCACTGTTAGATTAGGTGCGCCAAGAGGGGAACTTTCTTAAAATCGATAGAAAATCCTAATTCTTTTTCTTAAAATGTTTTTTTACTGTAAAGTTGCCCCAATTAAAGTTTGGCATACAGGTTACATGGAAGATGGTTGCTTTAAAATGGAAAATGTGAGGTCTGAGTTAAATTATTATTTCTTTTTTTAGTGGGGAGTAAAACTGTTTTAGATAGAGGAATTCTACGGAAGGATTGGAAGTATTTAGGGTCGTAGTTAGCGTGGGAGGAAATGGATGGGTTTATATCTGTAAATTTGTGAAGATTATTTAAAGAGAAAAAGATTGCCTGTGTCTTTGTAGGGTTTATGTTTTTGTTTTTATGAGATTGGGGCTTCTACTGCGGCTGATTATGGCAGTGTCATTGGTGTATAGCGCCAAGAGGGCATTTTTTTAATTTTTTGGAATCGGAATATCGCTTGTATGGATCGAGAAGAAAAGTGCGGAGAAATTTGATTCAAAATATCGAGCCGTAATCGGACGGATGGAGCAGAAGATTTTTTAAAAATTATTGAATCAATTTAATACCTTAATCGACAGTCAATATAGAGAATCGTAGATGAAAGATTAATCGTTGAAATCAACGACAGCTTGTATACTTTAATATAAGAACGATTTCAGCCGAGTGCTTCCTCCACAGTCGATTTTATGAGGTAAAAAGTACTCTTGTCAATGCAGAAACGTTAATAATGGCAATTTTGGACATTATAGGAACAGTTTTTGTAATTTATTTGAATAATTCAGATGGAAGAACTGTAAAAGCTGGATTTCAACATCTCAGAGCATCGGAAAACCGTTAAAATGTGAATTAAACAATGTCCTAGCACCATTTACTACTACTACATTACTTATTTTCTATGAAATTTGGTGAATATGACTTCTCGGCAGAACAACTATAAAATGCTGATTCATTCTATTTAAAAAAAATTGAAAGAAAAATCATAAGACGATATGATATCTAGCATTATAATAATGAATAATATTAAAATTAAACTGCCGAGATTCATGGTCATCGCGAAGAATCGCCGTTGCTTATTAATATTTGTTATAATATTGATAGCGTTTCTCGGTAAGATAGCGTAAAAATTATAAAATTATAATTGGATTAGATGATAAATAATAATGAAAATAAATAGATATATTAGACGATATACAAAAGAGCTGAAGAATATATATAGTAATCTCGGTAAACTGTCAATGAATAGGTATTACGGTCAATATTTTTCAAAGAAAATTAACCTTTTAACCGGGGAATTCTCTTTTTAATTACGTAGCATACAACGGGCGCGAACTCTTTCACTAGGACGCGTCAGTACGTCACGCCCGGAGGACGTAATTTCATATATATATTTTTTTTATTTATGCTTAAAATAAATGAAAAGACTATGAAATATATATTTTTTCGTTTATTTATATATAAGCACAAAGCTTTATACAACAGGCGCAACATATATTTCAAGGACGTATTTATACGTCCTATCCGTTCCAGATACTGTTTACGTTTGACGTATATATGCGTCCCACCCGGTTAAAAGGTTAATACTCGGATCAATTTCTAAAGAGAAAAATTCATAGAAAGCAATTGAGAAAGAATATGCATTAGATCACGTAAAAGAATATCTAATTTATTTGCATCTTTAATCTCTTTTTTAGCCGTAAACATTATAGTTGGATCACAGATTTCTTAAGTATCGCTCTAAATGTCACTTGAAATCGTTAATTATTAAAAACCGATAAAACAACAACTTTATATCATCTTTAAAATTAATAATTGATTAGTTATTAAACTAGTTTTTGAACATAAAAGGAATTAAATCCATTACGACTGAATCACACCTGTAATTAGTAATACAAAGATGGACGACAACAATAACCGAACAATGAAAACTAAATATTTTTTATGGTTTCATGGAGAGATGTAAAGTTTATTCAAACAATTATTATTAATAATGTTTATAATGATATTGATAATCAACGTTATATTACCTGAACGCGCTAGTCCTATTAGCAGGAAGAGAAAAAGTAGTTTTAACATTTTAAATATTTGAAATGATTGCGAGCAACGCCCGAACGAGCCGGACGGATAAACGCAACTAACGGCGCAGCTGTTCGATCAGAAATACTTAGCCAGTGGCACGCGGGCTTCGTTACATAAATGTGACATTGCATAAAATGCGCAAATAATATCAAAATTCATACTATAATTAATCATTTGCGATATTAATTACGATTTAAATATTATTCTATGATATAAATATATTTTTGAGACATGGTCATATAAAATCGTGTTTGGTTCTGCGTCCAGTGTATGACAGTTGTTCGCCGTGTGCTGTCACTTGTTTGGTATTTCGCGCAATGGTGAGCGTTTTTTATTCGTTTTCTAATTCTGATCGATTCCGTTGATTTTATTTTGTTGTTATCTTATAGGCGACCGAGATTGAAGATACGCTGAAGCGGATACACGCTCATAAGGGCGTAGTCGGCACAATCATAGTCAATAATGAAGGTTCGTTGCTATAGTGATATAGATCACGCCTTTTATTGGACGTGCATGATCATTGCATTATATTTTTACAGGCATTCCAATAAAAACATCGCTGGATAATGCGACGACAGTTCAATACGCCGGTCTGATCAGTCAATTAGCGGACAAGGCTCGGAGCGTCGTTCGCGATCTAGTGAGACAATCGGATACGAATCGCTCTCTCCGTTTATATTCGATACGTAATTTTTATATTCATGTTTTAGGATCCGACTAATGATCTCACATTCCTGAGGGTGCGGAGCAAAAAGCACGAAATTCTCGTAGCGCCCGATAGAGAATTCGTACTGATGGTCATACAAAATCCCACGGATTAATTTAATTTAACATATATATTCGCACATGTACACTGATAATATTCGACGCTTTTTTTCTCGTGAAATGGCAATAATTTTTTGTTTCTAATAAATTCTTTAACATTATTGTGCCATGCTGCATTAAAAAATAATTATTTTCATATTGTGGCTAAATATTTACACTAACAATGCTGAAAAATCTCATATCGATTGATATATTTTTTTATTTATAAATTTGTCATAAGTTGCAATGTCGCAAGAGCATTTGAAATTTTGGGTACTTTATTTATTTATATAATCTTAATACAAAATAAAACACATTTTATAGATTAAGTTTTTTTATTAATATGTATTCTGAAATAAATAAGTTTTTAAACATAGTTATTTTATAATACAGTAGAACTCCGTTAAATCGTATCGTCTCAAAAAATACTGTTTAAAATCTTCCTTAAATCCTGAGAACATCTCAGATGTACTTAGTTAACGGTACAAGATCATTTGAAAAGGATCGGTAAAACAAGAGACAAGCATTTAGACTGCATGAACGTTCGCTAACAGCACTGGAATAAAGGATAAATGAATAATATATTTGTCCTTCAAAAACAATCATAAGATATGATTTATTTTGGGCATGGCGAGATTACCAAGAAACAGTTCATCAATTTACAAGACAATTCATCATCATCAGCATAGGCATAACAGCCCTATTATAAAGCCCTGGCCTCATCCAACATCCTTCTCCATTTTATCTTGTCAGCCACCACGTCGCTCCATTTTTCGGTAAGCTTCAATGATGCAGTGTCCCTCTGTACAAAGTCCAACCACTTCAGCCTTGGTTCTCCTTTTCTCCGGGGACAGGAAGGCTTGTTAACTATAAATCTTTTCGGCGACTGAATGTCTCGTATCCTTGATAAGTGACCGGCCCACCGGAGTCTGGCCACTCTGGCGACAGCTGTGACCGGTATAACCTTGTATAGTCGGTACAGCTCCTCGCTGCTTCAGATATGCAATTTCCCATCGTCAGGGGCAGCTCGTGCCTTTAACCACAGGTGGGGCATGATGAAGTTGAAGTGCCCCTCCTTTTTATTAAACTGCATATATTTTTAGTACAGTGCATCCATTTTTTTCGGAAGAAACCATTGTTCTCAGTAGTCTTATAAGCAGACAGCTAATGAAAGTGTAATATGTGCAAATCTCAAAAATTTGTGTTTCCCCGCTCGTCTACCCCTTCCGCCACGCGCTCATCATAGCTGCTGATTACTCAGCGACCAGTCGATTTAAACAATCACCTGCTATAAACGCTTCTATCCATGCTTAAACCCACTCCGTTATCTAATTAATATCATGTTAATAACTTTTTGTATTTCAATGGCCTTCAAAGCATAGTGGGAGCGCTGAATGTACTCGCCAGCTATCACCATGGTGAGGGGGCACCAGGCTGATCACTGAAAAAATCATCAAAGTGAATGACATCCCGCGGAAAATGCCGAGATAGTACCTTGAGCTGTTTCCCCATCACATTACCACTTCCTACAAACTCGCCCCGTCATTCAGGACCCAGGCCGTAGTGGCAACGAGGAAACTCGTTTGGATGGAAGCAATGTCACACCCGGCGGCTGTTTTAGACTCATCGTTAAGGCATGCAATGATGGTCTGCCGGCCCGATGAGGGGCATGCTCCTCCGTAAGGCTAGTGGATCAACCTGCGCCAGGATTACGTAGCCAACTAATGTTGTTCTTGGCATGCTCCGAAATGACGGAGGCAACTTTGGGCGTCCACGCTCCGAGAATATATTAATCTGACTCCATAGATTTATTTGATGACATAATTATTTATTTACGTGGCCTTATAACCCTGAGGCGGGTCTTTGCTACCCGGAGGACACCTCTGTCTCAACCATGATGTCATGACTGTGACAGACGTTCTCCTGGTTATCTTGGCTCTTCGAAAATAGGTCAGGTCGATAACTAAAGCCCAGGAGCCGAGCTGTCACACGCTAATTGTAACAATAATAATCGGACGAGGTCAGGGCCAATTCGTATTTAATTCACGGTCTGATCAGGTGCTACCTCCGGTAGAACACAAGTCACTGAATTGGCCTGGATAGTGGCCTGCCACCTCATAGCTCCGTAGAATCTACGAAACTACGATTGTGCCCAACCGCCATCGCCGCCACGTCTGATACCGGCACGCGACAACTCTCGACATAAGTGCGAATGAATATATAGTATGTAGATTGCGCCGGCTTCTATACGTTGGAGCAAGATACAGAGGCTTCTGCGGCGTAAGGACGTTGCACAGCCGATCGTATCAGTTTCAGTGCGTTGAAGTGATGACGTCAATCTACCCGTCTCTGCTGTTGATTTCACCGACTTATTCTGTTGGCTGCAATGGCTAATGTTGTCCAATGAAGGGCGTCTCGTCGGCTTCACTGTGGGCGATTTACGGTGAAGAATGACTTCGATGGCGTAAAGTTGGCTGAGCAAGAGGGCTGCCTCAGCGGGCGCAGAAGGTACGCTAGTTGTTCGCATCGGAGAGAGCGTGTTTTTCTCGATGAGCGTAAATAACTCAGTTGGGATCTACATTCGGGTTTCAGTGGTAAACCCGGACTCTGACTTTTTTTAGTCTGTATCCGAAACAAAGCAGCTAACATCCCTCAGCTGGTCCAGGGTCCGTCAGTTTTGGTCTATTCATTCCGTGGGAGTTTCGTTAGCAGACATCCCAAGTATAAAACGTTGTTGCCAAAATGACCGATAATGGAACGCAGGTATAAAAATCCCCATTGTCTTATCACATATCGTGTGCAAATAATATTAACAATTATTTCTGTAGAGATCTCTTAATCCAGAGATTCTCAAAGTGTGACCACTACACAGCCCCAACAATGACGAGCACGTGAAGAATGGCAAAGTAAAAGCCAAACGTAATCATCATCATCATTTATTTATTTGAATTTTTGTCCACAGTGTGTGAAACACGGACGAGCACACGAAAATTTCGAATCGGCAATACGATTGAATTATGGAAATTATAGTAGACGAGCATGTCCAGGTCGGTATCTTCGTCTGACACCCGGGTTTAATCACAAACCAGGACTCTGATTAAAACAACTCCGGCAACGGTATTTAACCGTTGATCAGCTACCCCCTCTCAATCTCAGGGCGTGTCGAGGCAGTGGTAGTGTCGAAAATTTTGCCATCTTGTGGCATCAAGGGGGCAGGGCGGTTCTTCGAAATTGTAAATGAAAACATTTTAGATTTTGTTCTCCTCTGGTATTTGGGTCCAGTTGTAACGGCTCTTTATTGCTCTGATTTTTTCTATGCAGGGCAAGGGCGCTGACGATATCCTGGATGCTTTTGTGTAGTTTGCACAATACGACGGATGTCGGATCCGGTTATTTTTCAAATCGAGTAGAAAATATAGACCAGCGGGGCATATACAGATCTGCCCCAAACAGAGCTTTACGCAACAAACGAAAAGCAACCTTCTGTATATGGTAATATGGAACTTTTGTCTTTACCTCCTCTGACTGACAAACAACAACACTTGTTCGCATCGAACCAACAGCTAAACTGAGCAAGTAAAAACCGATCTGCTGCATACGATGATACAGAACTCTTTACCTCCACTACCTAGCACAACAACACTCATTCGTATCAAAGCTAGCAACAACGTGACTGGGGCGGATACAAGAATGGCTAAACACATACGAATACGGTTCTGTCCGTATATTTCAGCTAATTTTTATTGTTTTATTGGGAGAAATGTGTGTGAGGCAGTACCCCGGTTGCCCGGAAGGACGAGCCACTACTGATATGAACGATGTTAATCGATTTACCGTGATGCACCATCATGGATGATCCGATCAATTGAGTCGTAGGCAACGGAGACGGTTCATTTAATTCCTGCGATATATTACATGGAATCAGATTCACTTTTCCCGAACGTTTATCGCAAACGAAAAGCGACCTTCTGTATACGGTAATACGGAACTATTCTCTTTATCTCCACTGACTGACAAAGAACAACACTCGTTCGCGTCGGACCAACATCTAAACTGAGGCTAGCGTTCACGTGTCCAGGGCACATAGAAACCTGCCCCGAACAGACTTAAAAATATTTTCATTGGTAAAATGAATAAGAATGATATTTAATAATTTTTTATCAGGAGAAATGTATGTGGGGCAGTGCCATGGTTGCCCCAAAGGACGATCCGTGTGCCCAATAATGAGAAAAAATATATCAAAGGGACTTGATTTGAAGGAAATTTCGATATAATTCTCGGAGTTTTACTGTAACGATCAACTTACCGTGCGTCGACATACTTACAATCGGTTTAATATTTAAACGTTTGGAATTAGACGCTACCTGAAATTATAGCATAATAATTAATACACGGCATCACATAAGAACACAAGAGACACAGGATTAAACATAACGGGATCGTGTTATACCCGTGGATCATGCAACACATTTAACGTTTTATTGTTATTTACTGTAATTTAAGAGACTTAATTTATCGACAGGATTAAACGGATAAATATACGTTTATTATTAAATTAAATATATATATATGAATGTGGCGGTACCTTTTTCTGGAAGTATTATTATAAGCTGAATTATTCGGAGGATTCGTGGCTCGTTTTGTTTTTATTCTTCACTTGCGTAATTATTGTTTAATATTTTTTTTATATAAAAATACATTTTCTGCAAATTAAGCTCGTGAACATTGTTGTTTTTTTTTTATTAATATTATTTTATCTCGTAAATTTTACACACATTTTTATTACCTTTCGAGTGGTCTTCGACACGTTTAAATCCAAATCCGTGCCTATTTTTTGTTTTAATCGTTCAGATATTTATTCGAGGTCGATGGGGTGCATATTTTTTTTTTAAAATATATTTAATAAAATAAAAATAAAAAGTTTTGGACAATTTTGTTTATTTTCAAAAATAATTACACACATATATTTTGATGTTTAGAGGGGTTAAAACTTTACTATTTTTATAAAAGCACGAGATGAAAACTACGACACATTGAATATCTTAATTTACGTTACTACATGTGATTAAAATGACGATCATATTTTTTGTTTTAATTATATAATATAATATTCACATTGATCATGCGTAATTTTATTACCTTCTTATTTATTCGGCACTCTCGAGAAGATAATTATTTTAGCTTTATATGAAATTATATATATTTATTTTGTTATATTTTTTTTAAAACTGTCAAAAACATCAAATAGTTAATTCTATTATTTATGTGTATATTTATTTTAAAGTATTTTTTTTTGTTTGTTTTGAATTGACGTGCTGAACAAATAACAAGTTAATGTTTTTTTGATTAAAACTAAAAAAATGTATATTAGTTCGTTTCTTACACAGAATCATTTTTTTTTCTTTTTTTTTTTATTAAACATGTTTATATTTTTGCGCAAGAGCAAAACAAATGCAACATACAAGTTTATCGAGATTATTATAAATATTTTATAAAATTAAAATTATAAAACGATGGCGGCGTAAAATTGGCCGTGTCCAATAATATATATATTTTTTAAATTTATAATATTTCGGTTTATAAAATTTAATTTCATGTATGCGTATCCAAAAGGATACGCGTTAAATTATTGAAGTTCATGTATAAAAAGTGAAAAGTTAACGATGCCACGCGTAATATATACCGGCATCACTTGAGATTTGATTTAGATTACGTGATATTAAATGCCATAGTACTAGTAAAAAAAAAAAAAAATTAAATACTATATTCTTCGATTAATCTAGAGTAAATGAAATCCCAAAAAATGTGAACGAGAAATTAATTAGCTTACGTCTAATATTATTTCTAATCAAGAAAATTATTATGAACGAAGATCTATCCAAATGTTACAATGGGTAAGTATTGAAATAACTTTAATATCAAAAAGAAAATATAAAAAAAAGTAACCTGCATTACGTTTCAGACTCGACGATTTCAAGACCTTCCGTGGAATCTGGCGGAAAAATAAAATAATTAAAAATAGCGATATCGTTGATTATATTAGGTAATCCCGAAAGAAATCCATGTTTTTTTCTATTCAATTTATTTACAAACATTATTCTAAAATATCCTAAAACCCGGGAAAAAGTCCGACCACATTTTTCTTGAGTCGCTTTTGCCGAGTGTGGTCTGGCGTTATCGTGTAACAGGATAACGCCTTTCTGATTGACGAGGGCAGGATGCTTTTCCAATAATTTTTCATGAACTCTTTGCAGCTGCTGAACGCATGTATCGGCAGTAATCGTTTCGTTGTGCTTTATCAGCTCGTGGTGGATTATTCCTCGACGATCTCATCATACACACAAAGAAGCTTTCTTGCCATGAATATTGGCTTTAGGGTCCGGTAGGAGTGGTTGATCCTCATCCAACCATTGTCTTTTGCGGACAATACAGTCAACCCTTCTATAGCGTATGGGGCGGTTTTTTGTATAGCGTTCCCTCGTGAGCGTCATTGAAAATATAAAAATGTTTGAATTGCTTCAATTCGCAAAGAAAGTTAAAAAAAACCTAACCCCAAATTTTGTATGGGTGCCTAACTTTCTAAAGCGTTTTTTCTATAGCGTGGTCCATTTTTCATCGCCTGTCCTGTCCAAAAAAGGCTCGATTTTATGTCGTGATATTCGGTCCGTCTTATTTCGGTCACTGAGATTATGTGGTACCAATATGCCCAACTTGCTGACCGTTACCAAATTTTCCAGGTGGCGATAAACAGTAGATTGTGACGTAATGAGTCTCTCTGCTAACTCCCTCGTCGTTTGAGGTGGATTTTGTTCCAATATTTTGGAAAGAGTACAACATTTATGGAGCCCTGGCCTTATCCACCACCCTTCTCTATTTTATCCAGTCTGCTGTCACTCTATCTTCCGGTAGATTACAATGATGCAGTCTCTCTGCACACAGTTCAATCACTTCAGCTTGGTCTTCCTTTCATCCGAGGAGCGAAAGGCTTTTGTACCCAGGATGAAACTGCGTCAGACCAGTCAGACACAATTCCATCCCTTGCCATCCATCCACACCGCATATAACGGCTTGGGGTCGGTTTAATCGGCGCAAAAAAAGCAGTTCTTTTCTTGAAACGCGTGATGTTAAAATGCAATGCTAGATTTTTTTAAGAAAGGGAAGAAGGTAGTCGGAAAGTGGCTTTGCATGACTCTCCGAAAGTCGATGCAAAGCGAGCAAATGCCCTGTAGCAAATTACACTGTTGACCAGGTCCATGTGTCCGATAGGGCCTTCCACTGGGAGACCCATAGGGGAAATTCCACATCGGACAGCATGGAGTAGATCGTGACGCACAGCATCCAGGTAAGGATAGGACCACAGAACGTGACTGTAATCCTGACAGACGTGCCCACACCAGCAATATGGAGATGCTACAAGGTTAAACTCTTCAAGTTTAGTCTTGAAATTACCGTGGCCAGTCAAGAATTGACTGTCCCAGAAGTCTGGGAAGAATCAACTACAATAAAGCCTGGCTCTGATATCCCGAGAGAAGAGATAGGTGGTCCGCCCTTTGGGAGAGGAATCCCACCTCTCCCGAAACTGATCAATAGCCGATTTGCGGACGCGTGATTTTAAAGTTGCCAAAGATCCGCTCTCGATTGGGCAAATGGCTGGTTAACAAAGGATAGGAGAGCTTGTTAACCATAAGCCTTTTCGGCGGCTGACTGTCCCGCATCCTTGACACATGACCGACCTACCGGAGTCTGGTCGGTACAGCTCCTCGCTGCTTTGGATACGCCATTTCCCGACAAACGAAGAAATGAAGAACGACATATTGATGGAACTTGAGGGAGAGAGAATAGAGAACATTTTTTTATCATTAAATTAAATTATGTGGCCCCCGACGTGAAACGAGTCCCTGCCACCTGAAGGGCATTATGCCATCTCTGCCGGTCCTGGGCATCCTCTATCCATCGCCCAAGCTCCAACAGAGGCCTAGAGTTCAAAATAGTATGGAGCAGCCTATTGTTGCCCATTCGGGCTACATGCCCTGCCCAACGTAGGTGTTGCGTGCGAATGTATGAGAACAATGGTATATCCCCATACATGGTCATGACCTCGTAATTGGATCGCATGTTTCTAGATCTGGGACTAGCCTCGTCCGGAAGCAGTCCGAAGATCCGTCTTAAGACTTTTCTCTCGAGATCATAGAGTAATTAAATGAACAATCAAAGCATTACAAAGATGGATGGTTATTTAAATATGATCTGGAATGGCTTAGCTGGTCTTGAGGAGCAAGATCCTGATCCTGAACGATTTGCAAAAGTTTCAAAAGCAGTAAATGATGATATTGCTTGCTATACCATAATTTACGAAGAAAATAAAAGGGCTACAAGACGAATAACACTTGTACAACTTCTATAAAATAACATTATATATCCTTTTATTCATCTATCCTTTATTACTAACATATTATTTTAACGTTTGTATATAAAAAAAAAATGGATTTCTTTCTGGATTATCTACGTCAAATGTACCTCATTACTTAGTGGGACGCGGGTATGGACTAGAGCGGTAACGAGGCTCCCTCGAATCAGACGTGGGTCTGCGAATACCAGAATGCGATTCGTTACGTGCAGCCGATATTCCTTTATACGAACGATGGTGATGAGAAGACGTTGTGCTTCCTGCGAGTTGAATTAAACGATGATTAATGTCGTCGAATGCATTATTTCGATTTTATTTTATAATACCTCCGTATTCGTGTTCGGGAGGCGCATGATGGCGAGACGACGGTGCATAGTAAGATTCAGAGACGGCGCTAGACGATGAAGGCGGACCGTCGTAGTACGGATCGTGATGATGATGCACGGGCGGCTCTTCGTACGAGAGAGCGTAATGATGCGACGAATGGTGGAAAGGCTCCTCTTCGACGGCACTATTAATTAAATTTGAAAATAAACATTGTATTTTAGAATAACTGATAATAACGGAGTCGAATCTTGTTACCCATACGTCTCTTCCATTGCGGCACGAGCGCGATCGAGGATGCTCATGATCTTGGTCTTGGCGGGCATCACTCGAGGCGTGGGAAGTGGAGTGCGCGTTGAAGATACGCCGCGAACAACACCTCCTCTACATAATTTAAATTAATTAATATAAAATATGATTATTTTGTTTAATTATTAATTTACCTGGAGACTGGTGGACGGAAGATGCCACGACCGCGTCCTCGTGAAGCTGTCGGTTCGACGGGCGGAGACGCTTGCGGCGTGCACATATCCATCATTTCACGAATCTGCTCTTGGCTTATCAGATCATTATTATCCGGAATTAAATATTTACGCACCTATTCAATTAAAACCGATACAATATACGATCCAATATGAATTAATTAATGACGTATTATTCAAACCTCGGCTAAAGCGAAAGCGATACGGGCATGAGCTTCCGCTGGTGGTCCTAAAGCGCTAATTTCAACATGAAGATCGTCCGATAAATGAGCGTATTTCGGATCTAGAGCTTGACGAAGCTCTTCTTCTTTTTGTCTATCGATAAATTTCACATTAATATTTTTTACATAATACTTTCGTATAAATCAAATATATTGTGTATACCTGTCTTTCATAGATCCTCTTCCCAATACGGCCATTTTACACATTGTTTCTTCTTGAAGCCGTTTCATCGATATGCCCTTAGGTCCGAGCAGTTTTCCGACAAAATTAAACTGAAAATTAAAATAGAACGATTTATTTCTAATTAAAACGTATTATAAACAACAAACTCACCTTGGGATGTTCTCGGACTGGTACACGAACTTTGACTGATACTTTTATCGGCTTTTCACGGTATATGTCCACGTATCTCATGTCGCGTGTTGGCACACGTCCGAGAGTTTGAACCCTCGATACCTCTGAAACGTATTGTTATATTGTAATAATATATTTAAAATTCAAATACAGTATCAAATGTCAAAACATGAGATTTTTGACAGTTGCGTTGGTAGCCCTGACTAATGTAAAGATGGTCGGTAATTGCAGTGTTTTGCTTTCGTCGATAAAAATAATGGACGAGGTTAATTTTAGCCGGATTATTCAGAGGGCTGGCGTACCTTGATCGATGAGCTTGGTGGAGATGGGGAATTTGCCCTGGTCCATCTTGATCTTCTCGGCCAGCAGCTCGCGCATGTACTCTCCGGCGCGCTCCGCCCCCGGCTCGCCTGTCTCGGCCTCGCCCGCTTCGCCCCCGCCACTCCCGCTGCTGTTGCGTTTGAAGTCGCCACCGCCCGTAGCCCCGCTGTACCCATTCTTGTCATACTTCTCCGCCATGGTGAGAGATCCCAAGACGCCGGTCAGTGTTGCCACTATGCACACCACATGGAGACGGCCATGCCGCTTTCGACCAAATGCCGATCGATTTTTCTTATAAAAAATTACGTCAAACATAATGACATTTAAATGCCACCAAAAAATCTATGTATTTAATAATAACTCGAGAAAAATATGAAAAACGTTCTCAATAAATGTTTTAATCATATATTTGCACATTTAATATTGCATATCAGAATATATAACGAAAATCTAGTGTGCAGATTTTATTACGCATTAATAGCTTTTCTTTAAGCCATAAAACGAACATACAGGTTCATCCTGGTTGTCTATGTTGTTATTTTGTAACTTTTGAAGCGTAGAATGTGATTTTCACCTTATTTGTTGCTTCATTGAAACAGAATTACTTATGATTTATTTATATATTTGTTTTATTAAGCTTAAAGCTGTATTTAAATCTGCTCGAGAACTTGTGTCATATTGTGAAGGGGTATACAAATAAAATATATCCATATTTTTTTTCAAATAAATATTTATTGTGTAAATAAAAATTGCGCTTAGAATAACATCAAGAATAACATGCACACATAGTACATACTTATTTTACTTTATACATATATTAGAATAATTTATATTTTTTACATAAATATTTTATTAAATAACTATACATTTAGAGGTACATATATATAATAATATACATACGAGTATATACACAGTTATAACTCTTGCAGTTGCTCTAAGCTTGATATTATTCTAAATATCAAAAAAATTATATAATACATAATACTGATCATACTAAATATAATTACTAAATTGTTAATAATTAAAGAATAACTGGTTTTTTTTTAAATGGTGCTTTAGGAGTTATAATTGTATATATATATTTTGTCGTACAATTTTCATAAAATAACTAAGTTTTGTGCAAAATGTGGCCGGTGCAATTCGTTAACATGTAAATATTTTAAGAAATCTATATATCGTCAGCGATATTTATTAAGTTTATATATTTTATACGTGTTTAGGCTGTATGCTACTGAGGTTATGTGATGAAATAATTTTAAAAATCATCATTAAATTATATTTAAAGTACGTGTTTTATTTTAAACAATGAATTTTGATCTCAAAGCTCATATTTGCCTATTCTATATGTTTTATTGATAATCAAAAATTTATATTTAGACGTCAAACATTCATTTTTTCGAGTCTAATTAATATGTTCAACGTTCCACATCCGCCTATTAAATTACGCACAATTGAACTGACACGTGTAAAGATTGCAAAAATACAAATATCCGAAAAAATCCTTACATTTTTTTTTATTTGTATTCGACGATTTTATTCAAATACAAATTTAATCATCCGACTTACAATATTTTTCTCAAACACGATTGATCAGTCTTCGTCCACTTTTAATTTAAACAATTGTTTTATCAATTAAATCATCATTTTTTAGCATAAGTTCGATTTAAAAAAAAACATATTTATAAAAAACGTCATAGATTTGGTCCTTTCATGCATTTCAGCATGCAGGTAAAGATTGTAATATAGTTTTTTTTTTTTTTTGATAAATATAATTGTGTTAAATACAACAGTTTGTATGAATAAAATTTGAATTTTTAAATAAATAACACTGTGTATATATTTAATTTGTGAAATCAATGATATAAATTATTTTAATTCTCAAAATACATTTTCATGTCAATTGGGAATTTTTTATAAATATTTATTAACTAATTATTAATTCATATTAATAATATGTATCATATGTCAACGTTGTGGTTGATTAAGTTTTTATTTTTTTTAAATAATTCATACAAATTCAATTGACAAGTTCTTAGATTATCTTACAATTTAATCTTTAATTTTATATACAAATAAATTAATATTGTTGGCGACTATTGATTTTAAATACAATCGATTATGATTTACATTCAGTGTAGTGCCAAATATGAAATTATAAAATTGCAGTATAAATATATTTCGATATTGTGAATATTTTAAGATAAAATAAAATATTGCAAGTATAAAAATAAAATAATTTTTCTAATATCGATCGATGGGAATGAGTAGTTTATCATTTGTGATTGATGCAGAATTATATAAAAATCTTAAAATAATATATCAACAGTCCCAATTGATTTTTCTAATACAATAATTGAAAAATGTCCTATTTATTCATTTATTTTTCGAATAAAATTATTCTATATATAACAAATAACAGTAACAAATATTTTTTGAGATACATATACATTAGATTTGGCATAAAATTATTTTCTAACATGTAAAGCGGCGGGTTTATTATTAATTTTAGTCTTGGTAATTTCGCTAAGTATTGTGGTGATATTTCATTAGTATAACTCTATAACTCTGGGAGGGGGGAATTTGCTTTAGATAGTTTGTATTAATTAATAATAAAATACACATGTTGCTTAAAATATATATATTTTGTGATTTATGCTAAGTTGATATTTACTCCTACACCAGTCACATAGTCTTCTCGGAGAAGTGGAACAAGTGTTGTCGCTTGTCTGAAACAAAAAATAAGATTGTTATAATTAAGTCTTAATAAAATAATAATAATATATGCGAAAAACTCGTACGTATAGACGGCGCCAAATAATTTCGCGAGTTGTTAACAATAAAAATAATGGGTACATACATTATTTAATCGTTCTAGAATAATATGTAAATATTTTTCAGCATGATAGTTTTATTCCACAATATTAATTTTCTGTTAAAAGTCGTTTCCTTGTAGCATCCAATTTTATAAAATATTATTTTTGAATCAATAAAAAATGTATAGGGTGCTAGAATAAGTATTTATTGTGTCTAATGGGGTATATTTTGTAAGGAAAAAATAATAATGATGATTTATTAAAAAAAAATCGCGAAACCTAGCCGGCGTCAAATAATTTCGCGAGTTGTTGATAATAAAAAAGGAAAAAAGCACTTCAGTAATTTTCTAGAGACTATCTACGTCAAAATTGATCTCAATTATGATAGCTGATTATACAAGCAAACTTCTTGTATAGCTAAAAATCTAAATCGACTTATTGTGAATTTTATTTATTATCGTCTTTATAGATTTAATTTTTTGTCTATTAATAATATTTCTTAAATTATTTTTTTTAGTCATTATAGATTAGAAAAAGTTCTGGAATAAATATATGATGTATCTAATGTGTAGGAAAAAATAATATTTATAAATAAATAGGGATATTACGCGGAAATTTTGGTTAAATTCTCGTAGGTATAAACGGCGTCAAATAATTTCGCGAGTTGTTAACCATGAAAATAATCGCTACACACAATATTTATGTAAATAATTTTCAGCATTAGAGTTTACCTGACAATAATAATTTTTCATAGTATTTGCTAGTGTAAGAAATTTTTTTTCAATCAAAAGTCGTTTTCTTGTGGCATCAAAGGAGAAAAACTGCGTTTTAGTAATTTTCTAAAGACCATCCACGTCGAAATTAGTCTCGATTGATATAGCTGAATATAGAAGAAAACCTCTTGCATAGCTAAAAATCCAAAACGACTTATTGCAAATTTTATTTCTTATCGGCTTTATGGATTTAATTTTTTGTCTATTAATATTGTTTCTCAAAATATTTTTTTTTTTAATCAATAAAGATGAGAGAAAGTGCTGGAGTAAATATATAATGCATTTGTTGAGAACGAGTTTTGATACTTCTTACGTTCTCTACTTTGAAAGGACAAAATTATTGTTGATTTATTGAGAAAAATGTGAATTTCGCGTTGTTCGAGTTGTTGACAGTATAAATAATCAGCATATATAATATAATAAAGCGGTTAAAGCCAAACAAACGTAAACTTCGTATTCAGAACAGTGTTTTAGACTAGTTTGATTGGAAGTAGATTCAATAAAGTCACAGAAAACAAGACAAATAGGAAAAACGATGAAAATAGATGGAAAATCAATTAAATTTGAATAAAAAATGATTTTAGAGTGTGATATAATAATGATACAGCAAATTATTATTTTTAATAATATTAGAGAAACATAGAATGCTAAGAAATATTATGGATGGGCTTTTCTAACTGTAGAATAATTAATTAATAGCGAAGTTCATATCAGAATCCATCTTACTTAAAATAATTAGGCGCCATGTCTTCACGCAAGCTTTGAGTTTAATTTTCTAAAAACCTCCATGTTTTACACATGCAGAGTATTCGTATAATATAATTAAATATAAAATAAAACTGAGAAAATATCAAATAATATATCATTAAACATATTTGAGAATTAGTAGATCATTTATAACAGTTTCGTTGACGTTAGTATTTATTTGTTCCAGGAATATAATAATATATCATGATTCAAAGCCCGCGAAATTATCTGGCGTGCATGAATTATGTAACGCACAAGTTGAGAGCCGCGCTAATGAGAGTACGCATAAAATAGCTTATGTATAAAACTGACAGGCAAATAATTATATGGTTTTTAGGTTAATGAAATATTAAAGAGTGGTCGGGTACACGCGAAAGGGTGAAATGTTAAAATTTCAGCGTCAAATGCAGATGTCAGCCATCAAAGGCATCAAAGGGAACGTGATTACGACATGACCGACCGCAAAAGTGCGCCCTGCCACCGAAATCCCATTTAATTCATGCCCGATGTCGATATGATCTGCACGGATCGATCGGTGTTACGGCCAAAAGCGGTTTGACGGCGCGGCGCAAAGTAAACCCGGCCGGACGCTGTTTAAAAATGTCTTTTGAGACTCGCCGGCTTTCGAAGAATCCCTAACGACTCAGACATGAATTATTCGTTTTTGTTGGAGAACACAGTCTTTGATTACGACGCACAGCAAATTATTTATGCGAGCGAGTGGCTCTCAAACGGTGTATCGCGGAATCCGGCGCAAGATGAAAGGACATCCCGGATAAATATTTAATTCGGCTCGTACATTTGAATAATAAATAACGAGATAAATGCGCGTCTCGACATTTCTGTTGTGCCCGCGACGGATTTAGACAAAGGGTTGCCAGTCGCTAAAATCTCGGATACTAATCGGCGATAATTAGTTTGTTGCAATTTGTTCGATGCCGATTCTATCAGGTTATCGGAAAGTAATTTCGTTTTTTTAATGAAAATACACATTACCTTGTTGTCACATGATCTTGGCTGTCCAATAACAAATGTGCAAGATCATTTGAAAAGGTTGGGGAAAAAAAGCAAGCAAGGTATTTGGGTATCGCATGATCTTTCCCCAACGTCTTGGAGCAACGCGTAAAAATCTGTACATCTTTATTGTCCAGACACGAAACAGATCCATTTCTGAGAAGAATTATTACTGGGAATAAGAAATGGGTCCTTTACAGCAGTGCTTCCCAATTACTTTCATGTCACGGCCCCCTAAGTTTGAAAGAATTAATTCCCGCCCCCCGCCTAAATTTTTTTTTATACGCCGCACTCAGATGCAGAATCGTGTTTTGACTCGCCGCATTGAAAGGGTTAAAACCTTTCCGCGAGATAGCCATTGTGCTTTATTATGATACAGTAAAACTCCGTGCACTAAATACATCTCTTTGCAAATGCTAAATAATCTTGTTTCTTATTTTATTATTATTTTTTCTTATTTTTCCTTATTTTTTTTTTTTATTCGTATTTATTCTTATTTTTTCTTATTTTTTTCTTATTTTTTCTCATTTTTTCCGGTTTTATTCTTATTTGTTCTCATTTTATTATTATTTATTCTAATTTTTTCTTATTTTTTTTTCTTTTTAATTCTTATTTTATTATTATTTATTATTATTTTCTTTTTTGTTCTTATTTTTTCCATATTTATGCAAAACCGCCAGAGTTTTACGAAAATGGAATTAAAAAGTTTCCTATGTTATGGAGGAAGATCATAAGAAAATAAGGTAAATTATATAACAGAGTAATATTATGTAGTTTTTCCTGAAATATTTTTTTTTGCAGTAAAAAAAAATGTCATTTCTTTTCGTTTTACCTAATATATGGTCCATTCTGGTCCAATACCTTTTGCCATCTTTCTGGTAGTAGCATGATTCCAAGCTCATAAAATTATTGTTCTTTAAAAACTTGATCTAAGTGATTTTTGACCTACCCATTTGAAGTAAAGGTTTTACTATCTAAAATACATGTACAGACCGGAACAAATAATAATCAGAAGGTGCAAGATCTGGAGAATATGGTGGGTGTGGCAGTATATCCCATCGAAGCTGTAAAAGCTTTTGGCGAGTTAACCAACTTGCATGAGGTCGCATTATCTTGGTGGAACACTACACCTTTTCTATTGATCAATTCTGACCTTTCTGTTTAAGTGAATCATTCAATTTGTCCAGCTGATGACAGGACACTTCATAATTGATCGTTGTGTTGTCCGGTAGAAGCTGAAAATTGAAATCCCACCAAACAGATAGCATCACCTTTTTTTGATGAATATCGGCTTTCCAAGTACTTTGAACCGGTTCATCTTTTTTACTCCATGATCTCTTGCGTTTAACATTGTTGTAGACAACCCATTTCTCGTCCCCAGTGATGATGTGCTTCAGAAATGGATCATTTTCTTGACGTTTAAGAAGCAAATCTCAGATGTCAACGCAACGGTACAAGTTTCTTTCCGTAAGAACATGAAGAACCCATATGTCGAGCTTTGAGATTAAACCTATTTCATAATGATCATGCTCAGTCGAATTCGATAAATTGAGTCTCTCGGCAATTTCACGAGTTGTTATTCGCCGGTTGCCATCAATTAATGCCTTTTTTTGTGACTTCATCAGCTTCAACTGGCTTTCCAGAACGTGGTGCAGCTTCTACACTAAGTTTGGGCACTGGCGTTCTGTCAATAAATCTTTTCCATACACATCGGATACTTTTTTTCTTGCTAGAACAGCATTTTTCCTCTTCGATAGTAAAAAAGTAAAATATGACGAAAATGCTGCCTTTCACTTTGCATATTTGAAAGGGTAGCAACCAAAAACTACTGCGTAGAATCAATCGATTTTTTTTCAAAAGCAAGCCTTGCTTTATCAGCTCTCGAAATATATAATGATTATGGCGATTAAGTGTGGAGTTGGCTGTGAAAAATCACAATTAAGTCCTCAGTTGGGAAATAACGAAATGACTTTCCGAACAGCCCAATAATATTATATGTGTGCAGTAATTATTCGATATATTGATGCTTTGTAATTGATACAGCTGTGTCCGGAGGGTCTCAGCAGCCGGTAATTGCGATTCATCAAACGCTCCGTGGATATCGGAATATAATCCGACGGGATCGGGATCGGGTAATCTTTGTTTCAGCAGCGGGACGGAACAATATTGTGCAGCGGTATGTCAGCGTGCGGGTTCTTGTTAGTGGGTGATTGGGGCAAAGTGCCCCCGGGAATCTTATTTAGAGGCAGATGTCAGCGGGTGCAGGAGGCAGATGCCACCACCTAACGACCTGCCTGAACCCTTACTGCCTGAAGGGAATTTAAATTAAATGCTATGGGCGACACCTTGCGCCACACCAGACGAAAAAACAATACCGAAAAACTATTTATAAATAAAGGCTATACAATATATAAAGTAAGCCGGAAAGTAATGACATTTTTTTTAACATGAAAAAAAAATAATATCCATTTATTTTTTCTCTTTGGGTTGTTGTACAGCACCCACATTTCATCATCAATAATAAGCCTTCTCAGAAATGGATCGGTCTCATCCCAGACAAGATTGACGGGCAGATGATTATCCTTTGTTCCAGCGCTGTTAACCGATACGTCACGGCGGTCGAAAACAACCGCGTCGTCCGAAGGGGGTCTATTTATGATGGAAAATAGAGATACATTGATCAATACCTTGACTTTTATATTATAATATAATAGTTATTCATGAAATGTATCAACAATAGGTCGATATTTCAGATTTTTCTACTAATAAATATGACGGGTAAATGTCACACACACTCGGCGATGTCATGTTACAAGCTGAGGACACGCCGCCGGTAGTCCGACTGCCAAATTTTCGCGTCACTAGTATACGTTTCATTCCCACTTTTCACATTGTACCGGATGCGAGCGAGAAAAAACATCGCGCCAGTGACAACAGAAGCGAAGATTGTTGTTTTTATTCCTTTTTCGCAATTGCGGATAATAAAGGTCAATGATTATTTATAATATATATTCTTTCGACTTTTTTTGACAAATACGAACTGTTTGTGACATGTGGGATTTATATTATAAGAGATAAATCAAAAACTTGGGGTCCCCAATAGACCCCATCGGCACGGCTACGACATATGACTTGGGTCTGCATGGGATTGCTGTATCATCAGCATATGAGTGTATTTTATATTTTTTAAAACCCTCATAATCCTTCAAATATTCCATCAAATACCACAGAAAAAAATATTAACCTATATATATTTACTCATTTAAATTTAATTCGTAATTAAATCTACATTATAATAGGATGAACATGTCTAAAAAGAGGAAAAGGAATTCGCCATTATTCTCATCTATTTGTGGCAATTAAGACAAATACTTTTTTAAATAAATACAATAAAATGTGGCATGTAGGAGAGTTGAAAGTTTTTCGAGAAAAACTTGTAGTCCTAAATAGACCCCATCGGCACGTCTAGGTTAACGAAAGTTCGTGTGGTACTCAAAATCCTTTTCGCCTTTTCCTCTTCCTTCTTTCTAAGGATTTGAGAGGGTCTTTACCACGATGTAATGGTTGCTATTGCGCGATAGGGTTAATAATAAATTGTAACTCGTTATAAGCAGATAATGCCTAGAGAAGAGGAAAACGGATACCGAGTCCAACCCCCTCCTATTTGCCTGGACACAGTCGGAAGAGTAAAATCCGATACTAACAGGGTAGAGGATATATACGTCCAATGCCAGTAATGGCCAAGAGAGGGAAGCTCTTTGCACAAAATCGTATACCAAGACGGATTGGAACCCGCGGTATAAAGACACAAAAGGGAATCCTTCACATCACATGTGAGACTCAGATTCCTTTGGTCTCGACTGCTATTCGACAGTCTGGCTAGGCCCATACGCTCAGCTAGTGAGTGTCTTGAGGCTAGCAAATGATGCTGATTAAAACTTGAGGTCCCAAATATACCCCATCGTCTTGTAGTGTTGACCAGGGATAGCCGAGATCTTGTGACAATTCCTTTATGGTATTGCGAGGTCGGGTTCCACCAATGAATTTAAAGCGGCATCATCGAGTTTTAGAAGTCTTCCTGATCTTATTTTTTCGTTTCTATCACCACTTTTGAACCTTCTATGGCATTTTCGAAGTTTAAAGAAGTCTTCATAAATTTCGCAGATGGTCTCGGTAGCTTATTTTGACTTCAATCCCTTGTCGAATAAAAATAGCATAGAAAATCGTAGATGCATCTCCTCAATCTCTATCCATAACAATTTTACTATGGGTAAAAAAAATAGAGACAATAGTCGGTGAGAATCCCGTGTAAAAACGCTACAGCAAAAATATGACATTACTTTTCGATTAACCTTAATTTGCTTTTACCTCGGTAACACGTCTTTTCATGCTTATTTTTGTTTTCAGAATTATAGATAAGTTTCATAATGATGTTAAGTCATCGTATCAGTAATTTTTATTACTAAAAACATCATATTTGGACTTTTTTTCATTGCCTAGCACACGTGAAAACACGTGTAACCTTTTCTACAGCAAAAAATTAAGCAGCCATTAAATATTACTACAATAATGTCAAGATACTCCAAGTGTGACAACATAATATTAAACAAATATGAGAATTTGATTTATAGGGAATCTGACATCAAGCATCAAGTGATTTGAGAGGGAGATTATATTTTTACATATATTTCATATATTCGCTGAAAAATTATTTAACATTTATTATTTTAACATTACGTATACAATAATAATTTTCAGGACGAGATTTTTTATTATTATTATAATATATGTTTTTACAATCATAATTTGCACATATACTCCCTGCAAATTTGGTATAATTCATGTACACCCAACTCTCGTTTTACATGGTTTTAAAAAAATAAAAAAAAAAACGCGATTTATTTGTTCTAACACGGTTTGTTTGAACTAAATAATAAATATCGCGATATGAAAAATGTCGTAGAAAATCAAATTATTTTCCTAATACGTAAAGATTCAAATGATATTAACCCCTTGCGTGATTTGCCCGAATACAATTCGGGTAGGTATTTTGCTGACATAGTGATTTGCCCGAACTGGATTCAGACTTTATCCTTCCTGAAAACTTTATAGTGATTTGCCCAAATCCAGCTCAGGTCATTTATTCCCCACCAGTATGAGAGAACGCATCGCGCGCGTTGAGTGACACGTGTCGTAATTTGATCTTTCGAGAACAATTACCCATTTTTTTCCAAGAGGTTGACCACAGAAGTGGTTATTAATAACAAATAAAATACTTTATTAGCTTCTATATAAACTATCACTTTTTTACACGGATTTTGCTGGAACGTATCCACCGTGTAAAACGAGAGTTGGGTGTATTAAAAGAAAGTAAATTGAATAATTTTATTTTAAACACTGTTCGATATTTTAAAATATTTTTATTATTTATTTGCTCTTATTTGATTAATTCAATATTTAATTCCAATGATAAGAACAAACAGAGAAATTCATCTTATAGTATGATCGTCTAACAATTCATAATAAATTTATTCTTATTATTATTTAAGAAAATAAGATGATTATATTGAAAATACACGTGGGGCCATTCGAAGCGAACGTTTATGATTTGAACTGCGCAGTTTGTGTCTATGGTCGATTCGAGTACATTCAAATTTTTAAAAAAATAAAAAATAAAGCCATTGTTTTAAAGACATCCTCCCCTAACGGTATATATTTTTTTAAAATTCAGTTTTGCTCTAAATTCCTCTGGTGGGTCCAAATCTTGATTCTATGTCAGAAAAAATATTCCTATAGTAATATTTCACGTAAAGTCGAAAAAAACTGATTAATAGTTAACAGATTATTTAAAAAATATCAAGAAATTAAGAATATTGCTTCTTCTAATAGGCGAAAGAGGGAAAAAAACTAAATGTTTGAGATACTCGTCAAATTCGACGAATTATTTCAGGGAATCGTTTCAAAACTGCAAATTATGTTGGAATTGAGTTAATCTTTCAACCGTTTCATCCGAAGGAGGTCTAACTGTACTGGAAAATAGCCCCCAAGCATTTCAAGTCAAGATACTGATGAAATCTTCAACAATATGTTGACTTAAAAGAATAAAAATGGTTATTCATGACGTGCTTCAAAATTTGGTCGATATTTTGGATTTTTTGACTAATCAATATGATGGTAAAATGGCAAAATGGATGATTCGCTCGACGCATCCACATTTCAATCGCACTCGGCACATTGTATCGGATGTAAGCGAGGAAAAACAGAAGATAGTAATGTTGTTTTTATTTTTTTTCACAATGCCGACAATAAAGGTCAATGATTATTTATTATTTAGACTTTTTTAGACAAATACAAAAAGTTTGTGATATATAGGATTTAAATTTAAAGAGTTATTCGAGAAAAAAACAAACTTGGGGTCCCCGATAGACCCCATCGGCACGGCTAGGTTAAGCCAGAGAGCAAATCAGTATAAAAAATATGAAAATATTAATTAAGAAAATTAATAAAGCTCAACTACTTGAAAAAATCTTTTAATCACATCCATGAAGGATTCAGGATTAATTTAAAAGTAAAGGTTGGCCGTGGATGTATGCGATTAATAAAAAAAAATAACAATGAAAAATTAAAATGAGTTTATATATTACATGATGACTTGATTGGTCGGCCCAGAATAATTCTCTAAATACTCTCTCTCTCTATTATTTCAGCTAGATCCGGGTCTTGTAATAATAATAAACGTCTATTCTACCTCACATTTCCGTAAAAACCCTTAATAATGATATAACAAATATTTTCCAATTTATCCGAAGACCCAAAGAGGTCATTCCAATAAGCGGTGGCACTAATGCCCAAACGAGCGTTTCACTAATAACGGAGGGACAAGACCTTTAGGTCTCTCATTACTTTTATTAATAAAATATTCCGTACAAACGTGCACACAAAATTACGACCCATAATCGGAAATCGGGGCGTATTAACGAGGCCAACCATTTTCCAATATCCTCTCCGGCGACGACGCGATCCGGCTTAATTGAATGTCTGAAAAAAAATGTTAGCCGAAAAACGAGCCACGGAACGTTAGCGATTTGAATATTTTATGTATCAGTCAAGTCGTTAAGCGGTTGGCGACACTGCAGGCGGGTTACTTTGCGCCACGTATCAAAATTAACATCGGTTTTAATTGCGTCGCCGTCTTTGCGGACGGGGCGAATAAATTTGCGGGGTCGCTGCAAATATTTTTGAGGTCAAATCTTGAGCGGCGATAAGCGTCGTTAGGACGGGTAGCCGGCTGGATGGGTATGGGACCGGTAACGACCCCGGGCGGCGAAAGTATCCGGAGAGATCCCAAACACCGCGAGTGTCGGCCATTAACCCATTCGCCGTGTAAATTGAAAAACGTGAGCCCTCTGAAAAATGGCCCGCGCTCGAAATAGATGGACTCTGCCGTATGCCGCGATTAATAATATTAAAATTTAAATTAAGTTCGGACAAAACTATCCGATCTACCCTTTACATTATGGCCGAGAAAGGGGGGAGTGAGATAGAGTGGAGTAGACAGTCCCAGAGGGTAGTCTGACCCCGCTTTAAATTACATGCTCTAATATTTATAATAATTTTTAGAAATTCGTTGAATATTTTAAAACGAGTCGCAATGCAATTTGTTTTTCTGAAAACATGAATAAAAATATGCGGTCACTGCTAAAAGTAAAAAAAAATAAAGCAATAAGAAAAGCAAGTTTTCAGCTTCAAGTTTGGATTGTAAACTTGCTTTAGGTCATATAAAAGAGATTATCTCTAAATGCATATTTAGAGGCGGCGTCAAATCATTTCGCAAGTTGTTGAAAATAAAAACAATGGCGCAGAATAAGGCGAAGAAGATAATATCCAACAGTATAATTTTTTACAGATTATCCTAAAAAAATATAATGATAAAACCTAGATGTACTGATTTTTCTCGAATAACTCTTTTAATATAAATCCTACATGTAAAAAAGTCTAAAGAATAAATATTCATTGTCTTTATTCTCTGCAATTGCGAAAAAAAATGAAAAACAACTATATTTGCTGCTATTGCGCGCGTGATGTTTTTTCTCGCTCGCATCCGGTACGATGAGTGTGATTGATGAGTGCTGCGAGAGCGTTGTCATTTATGCGTCATAATGATTAGTTGAAAATACCAAAATATCGAGCAAATTGAGAAGAATTTTTATTATTAGAATAACCCATTTAAAAAAAAATATATTGATGAAGAATTTTACTATATCTTGACTCGAAATGCTTGGGGTATCTGAGATACCCCCTTCGAAGGACGGGTTGGGATGGATGGGTTAAAATATGGTTTGTAATCCGGGAATTTAAAGCGAATCTAACAGTGGTTCAGAAGAGCCAGATTTATTTACTTCTAAGAATATTAATAAAGTTATATTTTATTGGTTGGTGTTGTATTAATTTAGAGAATAAAAAATCTCTTGCTTTGAAAAATAGCGAAAATTCAGAATAAAATACTTCGCAATTTATGTCTGAAATAAAAGAGAATATAAAATTATCTTTATAATCTTTAAACTGTACTAGAGGTAAATTCTGACGATGAAAAATGCTATAAAGTATACTGAGGGCCTAAAAGGTATTTTAAAAGCATTGAAGCAGGGAAGCAAAATCCAATACCGAGCCAAAATTTTGATCCCAAGATCCCGATAATTAAGTATAAATTATTATTAATTAAAATGGATTATTCTAAGGATAAAAATAGTTATTCACGGTATGCTTCATAATTTAGTCAATATTTTGGATGGTTTAATTAATCAATACGACGCGTAAATGACAACGCCCTCGGCAATGTCTCGCTATATACTGAGTTTTCGCAGCACGTTTCACTCACACTCGGCACATCGTACCGGATGCGAGCGAGAAAAAACATCGTGCGAGTAGCAACAGCAGCGAATATTGTTGTTATTATTTTTTTCCGCAATTGCAGACAATGATTATTTATAATATTAATTCTTTAGACTCTTTTAGACATATACAAAATATAAAAACGGAGGAAAACTATTTATTACCTTTAATAACTATTTCTGAGCATTATATTTTCCAACAAGCATTTTATGTTGTATTTATTTTATAATATTTTGCATGCTGAAACATTATGCTGAAGGGAATTTCAAATTGTTAATTTAAAAAAATATTTTTTCGATTTTTTTTACGCGTTTTCTTTAACTAATATATAGAACGGTTTGTAAGATGTATAAATAAGCCATATCTCTTTTTATACGGTCGATAGAATTCCCACATCATAGAAAACTATATTAAAATGGTTTTTAGAATTAAATTGCTTAAATTTTTCAGAATTTCGGTTCAGAATTAATGCATTTAATTAAGAAAAAAAATATGAATACCTATTTCAATGTGCTATACATGAAGAAAGTTGTATAAAGCGTTTATTAAATAAAAATATGTGTTGACAGCATTTGGCCGGAAATGCTGGCACCGGAAGAGGTAGTTGGAGCAACAGATCTGTGCAGCGAAGACAATGAATTTTTAAATAAAAAGTATTCGTAATAATTTAAAAGCTTCTGAATTAGGTCAATTTTTTTATACATTGCTAAGAGTCATACAGACGGATTATAGCTAGTATCTGCTATAAAGTGTCATATTTCCGGCTCAAAATTAGGCCATGGAACTCGAATACGTTAATTACTAATTAATTATTATATATTTATTAATAATACACGGACGTGTCAAATTACTCAGCGCTCACTAAATCTATTGATTTTCATAACCGCTCTCTACACTTCCGTATACGTACGTACCCACTACAAATAATAATACATGTGTAAATTCGAAATACCCGTTCTCTGTTAAAATCATATAATAATCTGTAAAACTTTCCCGGGTCGTGGAGGAGAGGGGCGGTGAATGGGGCGAGTTGGGGGAGGAAGCGGAAATAGAGCCGCAGTGGGGTCGGAGCTATCCCGAACTCGTAATTAGCGAAGGTGCGAAACGCCCGATGGTGTGTTAGCGATTCGTGCAATTTAATTTCGCTGATAAATATTGCTTGTAGGGACCGGCGGCCAATTTGTAAAAATAATAAGTCACCATTCTACTGTGTCTGGTGTGAGATGGCGGAGGATGGGAAAAACAACGCGGAACTACGCGCGAATTTAATTAGTTCGGGAAAATGATTCGATGAAAATGTACAGGGGTTTAGTATATTTTTTTTATTTCACAACATGATTTTTGTTTCCTTCAAAGACTATTGGCATCTCGGTATAAGTCCATTTTGTTCTGTTTAGACGAGAAAAAAATGTTTGGTATATGACCTCAAGTGCATCAAATCTGGCTGAATTACAGAGGTGCTTTGAAGTGACTTCTGACACAGATGTGTGGAATTTGTGGCCGTAGAACTATAGAAGCCGTGATTGACAAAGACTTCAAGCAGATTCAGAAGACTCGAAGAAAAAAACATTAAATGAATAAAAAAATTATGACGTATGTGATGTCGATTAATTCGATGGAGACAAATTTAATATTAATAATTAAATAGAGGTTTTTTGAGAAAAACCAAAATTATATATTGTTTTTTGTACGTCCGTGGCGAATTGATTTCACGCATCTTGAAAATATCGCCAAAACCGTTTATTTCATGATGATTTTGCATTTGCATTTAGCAATCCATTTAATTTCCTACTGAGAATGTTTGTAAATAAATAAAAATATCGACGGCACTCTTAGCGATCTAGTGCCAAGAGTATGAGTAATGATCCTACGAGAGGCCTGCTAAGGATCCTTGTGACAGTCTAGACATGTCGGGGGTGCTGAGGTGAAGTCTGCAGCCAGAACGTCAGTGATTGTAGTTGTCAACTTATCTGTTAATTGGTAGTTGATGTGGTTTGCCGTGGGGAAGGCGAGAGGATTTATCCAGAGTCGTCACGGTGGCATCCGCGTGTAGCGCAACAAGATGGCGACTACATCTTACGACGGAGCGAAAT
>JAGXCT010036996.1:0-44742 GCA_022495035.1 Philopotamus ludificatus
TTCTTGCATTAATATAAATAAAAGAATATTTAATATATATGAACAAATGAATAAAATATCGCCAAAAAAATACTTAAAATCATTTTGATGTTTTCTTATGCACTAATTCGTGATTTTTTATGCGCTTTTCGTTTGTACCGTGTTATTCAGGGACCGACGATTATTATGGAATAATGCACATTAAAATAATAAAAATGGGAGCTAAAATGCATTCACTAATATAATACAATTTGTTTTTATATGGAAACATATTTACAATATTGTACGTTATTGATAATAAAATTATATAAATATTTTTTAAGCCTATTGGTGCAATACTGTAATGTATCGTCCTATCAAAATATAAGGAATTTCCATTTTCTACAATTGTAACATCTAAAATATCAATAAAAACTGTAAATTTTAACGCCAAAGAATTTTGACATAATTTTAAGCCGTTGGAATTTTTTACAAAAAATCCTATATTTACAATATTTTTATTGCTTAAAATAGAAAAATCGCACAGTTACAACTGCCGAAATATATTTATTAATATAATGTGTGAAAAAACATTTTAATACGTTTAATAAAACTATAAATCGGCATAGCTGCATAGATCGCCGACACGATCAATATATTTTAGATTTATGTTTCCCTCAGTATTAATCATTATATTTTCACAAATAATATCTCATTTTATAGATAAAATCGTGTGAAATATAAATAAATTTTATTAATTTACATTATCGGTCTGCGAAGTCTGCAATTTGATTTTGAAAAGCGCCGCGCGTCACTGTTGCCGTATTCGGATACTGCGTATATTTTTTTTTCACCCATACGCAAGCGATTAATCTATATATTATAAATGCAGTTAGATGTGGAATATTGCGCAGTATTTTAATAATTTTTAAACGATCACAAAATGTGTCTCGATGCTCGAGTAATCGGGAATAATACGGCGGCCGACATTGCGGGGTGTCGATTTTTTCCGCATGGCCGTACGCGAAAGTTAATTCTCCCCGCGGCCGCTAGAGGCGCCTCGACGATTCGAGGTCGCGACATGGGATTTTATATCAATACCGTATTAGGACATCGCAAATATCAAAATCAGTGGGAAATTGTCATATTTCACGTTTTATTAGCGTTTGGAATTATTCGAATATTAATACAATACCTCGAGGAAAGCTATAATAATATTATTGATCGTGTTTTTAATTATTTTGGGATTATCTTCGAATTTCTTAATTAAAACAGAGGGTTTTTGCTATTATTTCGATACTCTTTCGTTCGTTTCCATTAATATATTCCACGGTTATTATCGTTTCTGACGATTGTCGTCGTTTCGTTCGTCGAATGATTACAGATATCAAACGAAATCGTCCAAATATGATTACGAACCGCTTCCGTTAATATTAATTAAATGAAAAATTACCCCGAAGTAATGGAGATTGTCTGTGAAAATCGTATTTTTCACGCTTCTTACGTTCATTTCGTAGAGCATAATTTCTCCGACACAATCGTTTGTCATCTCGAATATATTCTAATATGCAATTAAATCATTTATTTGGTGATTTACACAATTCGGTAATATTATAAGCACGATCGTGCACATTTCGTATCATTTCTTTTTCACACCTACAATTTCCCCCGTTCGTTTAGGCAACGATTGGTTATTTCGTAGTGGGCAACTTTCACTATGAGAAATCTGAAAATTTGTATGACAACGTTAAATAAAATGCGTATACACGTATACACGCATTTTACATGCTCGCCGGGACAAACGTGTAAATTGTTAAAAGGAACATTTTCAGTCTAGTCCAGAATGTCATGTATTTGTCTGAATTCGTGCTCACATATCGAAATGAAGACGCACGCGAGAAGTTTTTCCTCTTATGATCTTAATTTAACGGAATCGCCAAAATAATGGCGATATTCGTTTTACCAGAATCGTTCGCACGGCGGAGACGCAAACTAACCATTATAGTTATTGCAATAATCTTTTTCTGCGTCGAACCGAATGCCGTTCGTCGATTCGATCGGATATTCGGCGCAGTTTTCTTAGTCGCAATAAAAATTGTTTACATAGTTTTACGTTTCTATCGACGATTGCGAGATTCGGACATATTTAAGGACAATTCGTATCCACGAAACGATCACGATTCTTGTTTATTTTCGTAGGGCCGGCCGACATCGCCCGAGTCTATGGAAATGCGCAGCTCGGCGGCATTCCTCGGCGGCGACCTTCCGCACCCGGCGGTAAATATTTTGATCGATCGACAACAAATTTCGCGCGGGTAAACTCTTCGGAAGGTCGGGATCTAGACGACGACGATCTACCTGAACCGCGACGAGGCGGCTCGGGGACCCGGACGGCTCGGAAGCGGCGGCCGGGGCCGGGAAACGGCGCCGATCGCGCGTCGGCCGCGGGAAAAGCCGTTTCTTTCGAATCGTTTTCGAAAGATTCGTCCGAACAACCGTGCTTTACTGTTTAGTATCCAATTATATAAAACTTTTCCAAATGCGGGCCGATATGGCTTTTCCTCGCACGAAACATTTGTGTAAATATCACCCAAGGTTTGTTTGAAAACACCTGAAGACGTGATCATCGTCAGAAAATTTTTCGTTAAGTACTTTATGAAATTGTTAAACTCGCATTTTACGACAAAAATTATCCGCGCGATAGGCATGCGGGCTCATTGTTCGATCCAGTTTTCGCGACGATTCTCTCCAATCCATAGAAATAAGCGATTTCGAGACGAATTATAGTAGATTGTTTATATTCGAGGTTTAAAATTGACTAAAAATACTAATTACGGGCAATAATAATTTAATAACTAAGATGGCTCGAATTATTGCGAGCGTTCTTTTCTGAATGTTGCGTTCGGATAGATATTAGACGAGTCCTCGTTATAGATTTTTTAAAATATATGGAATCCTTAGTTTTCTTTTATCCGTCGGCTCGATTGGATATGAGTTTAGACGATAGATCGTCGAGGTATGTCCGGGCGAACGTTTCCCCCCGATCGGATCGATTCGTGGCTCTCATAATCTGTAAATTTTGATTGAGTTAACCGGCCGTTCGAAATCGAGACATCTGTTCTGCAATATTTGCAAACAATTATAATTTATTTATTTTTACAAATGCCGCGATCAATCGAGCGCGGCATGTATCTGTATTCTTTATTTGTATAAATACGAATTCGCGATACGGTCGCAGGCGAGCGAATTTCGAAAATGTGATTTGTTGTCGCGGTGGGCGGCGCGGTTTTCCATTTTTCCGCCTGGACGGGTCGGGCCGGAGAAGCGGCCGAGGCGGGCGGAGGGGCGGGGAGGGCGGAGCGCCCCTAGTCGCCGGCGGCGCTCCTTTCTGGAAATTCGCAGAGCCGCGGCCGGCGCGGTCGCCATCCACCCCGCGCCGGCCCCCGAGCTCTTCCGTCGCGAATATACGCGCGCCAATCCTCGCACACAACTGCCAAAAAATTCATTCGGGGCAGGCGTCGTCAACTCGAGCCGCCGGCGTTTAATTTCCCCGAAACGCGCCCCTATTCCGACGCGAGCGGACCGTCCGGCCGCCAGCCCGGAGCGGCGCCCCGGCGCGGCGGCCGGAGCCCTGCGACGCCGGCGGCGGCCCGGCCCGCCCTGCCCCTCGCCCGCCTCGGGGATGCGGACCGCGGCCCCGCACTCGCCCGCCCTGGCCCGCTGCATGTATGCGTCTTTGCGCGAGTCGGTGTGCCGCTGTTTGTTCATACAGATGTATTGCGTGCATAACAAATAGTGAGCTATGTATAAATAAATAATGAACGCGAATGTCCGTGCCGTTCTTATCTTTTGTATAGCGTGTCATTTTTTTATTATTTTTTTTGTTACTTTTGTCAAATTATAACGGCATCGGCATCGCTGTGCAGACGCGAACGGAACTATCGCGTCGCGCGATCGGAAGATTCCGTCCGGTCGTCCCGGCCGACCGTGACTCCTTCAGTCTTCAGACTTTGCCCGGCTGAATACGCAAATTTCGCATCGTCGCCGACGAATCTCGGTCGGTCGCGGTTTTCCGGCGGAGGACCGTCTTCGGTGGTCCTTCGCGGGTTAAGTGCGAACGAGGCCAGGTCTATTCGCGCATATTGCCGCGGGGCCGGCAGCAGGTAGTCAAGAATTTCGCCAAAACATAAATGTGTCTAGCGGCGGGCAGACGGCGGAAGAAAGTGAGTCTCGAGGTGAACGAATGCTCGGCGGCCGCTCGCTCGGTGGCTGCAGCCGCAGTTCCACCTGGCAACACCCGACGACCGCGTGGCGCCGCCGTCGTGTCGCGACGGCCGCTTTTCGTCCGGGGAAAACCGGCGGAGACCGATCGGGACGTTTTTGTCGAAACCCTCGCCGGAGAGACAAATTTTTCGTCTTTGGGCGTTTTTTGGAAATCGCTTTTCTCCCAAATTATTATTTATTAACGAAAAAATGATCGCCCAGAAAGTTTTCGAACGAAATTTACCGCGGGCCGTATTAAATTATCGAAGCAAAAAATAAGATTATTAAAAAAATTGCCGTCGCTCGGCCCTTAACGGCGTTGTTCCGTTTCAAATCCTATGACGCGGATAACTCGGGGCGAGGGAAAATATTTTGATTTGTTTGAAATGTGTTAAACATTTTAAACTTGCGCAAATATTATAAATTGCTTGTGTAAATATTTTATATTCTTGTTAAAGACGATGCTTATCGCGAGGAGTAATTAAACACCGAACGAACATCTTCAGTCGCTTCCGAGGCTCAGGAACGCAAAATTAGAAAATTGAGACCGTCGAAATCGGTACTCGATCTCGATATATATATTTGCAACCTATTAAAATAAGTAGCGGTCAATTTGACAATCGAATTATGAGCGTCGGGTTAACCGTTGCCGAGCGCAGAAAGTCCTCGGATGGGCGACCGTTCCGAAGAATTCCGAGGGACGCCGGTCAACACGGAATCGGGGTGAAGGCCGAAGACCTTCGTTTCACAAAAAAAAAATTGTCAAAAACATAAGCTGGAAAAGCGGACAGCGGCGCTCTTCAGTATAAAAAAATACTGCCGGGCAACGGAAAACCGCTGCCCTATATGTTCTCATGAAAACCATGTCCACGGTCCTCCATAAGGGAAATCGTGGACGTCGTCACATTCCTCAGAAACAATAAATAATATTCAATCGCTTCGCCTATATATTTAATATTAAATGTCTTCGGCCGAAAGGAGTCAAAGAAACAGAATGCTAATCTATTTTAACCGAAATTTACTAGCTCGAAGCGTTCGTTCGTTCGAGGGTGGCGCGATCGACGAAACTAATAACTGCGAAAGGGAGGGACAGGCCAGGGATTTAACGGCCGGGCCGGACAGGATCCGCCGACGGGCAACGCGGGGCCATTTTGATCATTACAAAATATATCTCATAAATAGTATCGGAAACGATGATTTTGATCGAACAATTTTCTTTTTATTATAATAAACAACGATTAAATATCGAGAAGGGGGCTATATCCGACGGTATTTTTTCTTTAATATTACTCCTTACATATTTTACTGTTCCCGGAGCTCGAAATTACCGTCGTTCTCGGGGCGTTACGAAGGGCGGAAGCGACTCGAGAAGACGACGACGACGACGAGACGACGACGAGAGCGCGAAGAACGTCACAATCGTCATCGCCATTTTAAAGATTAAAAAAAATAATTAAAAAAATCCAAACGAGTCGAGGGTCGTCGCGGGCCAGGATCGGCCTCGGCGGCGATAGCGGGCCGGCGCGATCATAGTTTCGGAGGTTCTCCGGAGCTACGAGGAGCCGGGCCGCTATCCGGGCCGAGTCGGGGACGGGGGGGCTCCCAGAGCCCCCGACATGACGGTAAATTATATACGAATCGGTCCTAATCTCGGTCGATTATTATTTTTCCAATCCGCGCGGGACAGCTCGACTCCCGGGCTCGCGGGCCGCTTCGAAGAGCCGAGATAACCCGGAGAACGTCCGGCCCGGTCGCGACATCGCGGTCGAGACGGAAGGGTCCTCCGGGTGGCAAAGACCCGCCTCGGGGCTAATAGACCCCTCAAATAAATAAATAATAATAATAAATAAACGATCGTTTTATGCGACAATCGTTCGCCTCGTCGAGAACCGCCCGGTCCACAATTCTAAAGTTATTTCTTCTTTATTATTTTGATTCGCTCCTTTTCTTTAAAAACCTAATTTAGAGACGCGTCGAGAACCGTTCAACGTTCGACCCCGTCTCGCATACCCTTTTATTAAAACATATTTCGATCAAAATAAACTCAAAACGGGGGATCTATTTCGCAGATAGACACGTTTAACGGTTTTCTTTTAATCGATCGATCGATGGCGTTTCAACCCCAAACAAGTATTCGATCGTAGTTTGCGGGGTAAAACTTTAAAATTAATAAAGCGCGCGTTAACGTTTTCATTTCGATTCGATACTTTTTATTGCGGCGAAACTCCGGGACATATTTCGTTTATTTAACAAAACACAAATATTTTAATCTCGCTATCGCCGAACGCCGGAAATTAGCTCGATCGTATTTATTAATCGCATAGTTATAGATTTTCCTTTTTTACTCTTCCCGCCGGGCGAACGTCTCGCCTCGGGGAAGGGTCGACCGGATCGGGAACGCGATTTTCTATCGGGAGCCGGGGAGCGCCGGAGAATTCTCTCGGAATCGGAAAGGAGCGTTCGCGAAGTTTGTCGACTTCGGCGAGGGATTCGAAAAACGACGCGGCGGGAACTCCGACGGAGGCCGCCAGGGAGAGGATTTCGACGTCGTTTCCGATATTCGAATTTTGGATCGGGCGCTTTAGCGCCTCGAACTCGAACGGAGGGGGGGGGGGCGCGGGAAGGCGAGACGGCCCTTTCGAATCTCTAGAACGAACCGTCGAACCGTCGCGACGTCCGTCGAACCGGCCCCCCGGGCGGCTCTTCGCCTCGGCGAACGGGGACGCCCGGGCGCTTCGATTCGAAATCGCCATAATTAAAAAGCGCGTCGTCCGACGGTCGTTCGATTCGTCCTTCCGAAGGTCGTCGTCGCAGATTATCGTCGCGATCGGAAAATTTTCGCCTTTTTTACGACCCCTTTTATTTTAGGACTTTAGGTTTTCGTCGGGGCCTTCGAAAACGGAAAAACGGGGGTTCGGCGGACGTTTAAAACGCATATTTTGCCCCGGAAGCCGAGCGCGAGGAGCGACCCTTCGCGGCGGCCGGGCGCTCCGGGCGGCCTCCCGAAGCGACGTCGGGGTTTCGACCGTTTTTGCGCGGGCGAATCGGGAACGGCCGGCGCGAGGGCGCCGAGGGGGCGTTCGCGCGCGATTCGCTCGCGGCTCGCGACCGAGCGGCGACCGACGCTTCGATTCGGGCGAATTCGACCCCCCGGGGACTCGGCCGCCTCGCCGTTCGGGGGTCGGGGCCGCCCGGCGGCGCGCGCGACGCCCCTTCGCCCGGGTCGGGCGGGGCGGCGGGCGCGCGAAATTCTTCGAAAGCGGGGTTATTTGGAAAATAGGGTCGATTTTTATAATTTTTAACGACCGGCCGGCGCGGTCGGCCTCGATTCGCGGCAAAATAAAATATTTTTTCGGCGCCGGGGTCCTCGGAAATCGTCAAAAATCGTCGCGGCGCCGGCCGGCGTCCTTCCGCCGCGCGGCCGTCGATTCCGACCCGATTCGGGCGCGCCTCGCCTCGGGCGGCGGCCGGAAGCGCGCTCGCGGTCCCCCTTTTCGGCCGGGAACGCCGAAAGGCGTCGGGGGGCGTCGCGCGAGCTCGCCGCGGTCGACGCGAGTTTTCGTCGGAAAAGCGGCGGCGGGGCGGGGACGCGGAGGGGCCGGCGCCCAAGATGGCGGCCGCCGCTCCCCGGCTTCCCGCGGGAGCGGCGCATCCCTCGCCCCCGCCTCCCCCCGCGCCCCGCGTCCTCCCCTCCCCCTGCCCCTGCCCCTCCCCCCCTGCGGGCCGCGGTCGCGCTCCTTTGATTGGCGGCGCGCGCGAGTGTGCGTGCGGCGCGCCGCCCCTGCCGCCCCTGCCCCGCCCGCGCAGCCTCCGCGGGCGCTGCTGTTGCAACCGCGCAGTCGGCCGCGGCTCCGCGGTAAGGCGCGCTCGCCGCGCAGCCGCCCGCCGCCGCCCCGCCCCGCCGCCCGCCGCCGCTAATAATAATAATAGCGACGCGACGGCGCGTCGCTCGCGATCCGATCGGTCGGCGGCCGGAACGACCGCCGCCGACTCGCGCCGCCGGTTTTCGTTTTCGCGCAAAAATTGTGCCGCCGCCGCCGCGCAATAGCTCCGCCGCGCGTTTAAAAAAATGTACGTTCGGTGAGTGATTTGCGTTTCTCGCGAGGATCGCGGCCGTCGTCGGCGACCGCCGCGCCGAATCGGTCGTCCGTTTCGGCGCGGGAGGTCAACCGCGGATCGCGCGACGGCCGACCTTTGGCCGGCGTCGCGTTCGACGGGCCGTCTTCGCCGGGCGGCGCCGTCGACGCGGCGGAGGAGGCGTCGGGCCGCGAGGAGCCTCCGAGGCCGACGGCTCCTCGGGGGGCCCCCGCCGGAGAGGAGTGCCGTCGGCGCTCGGCCCGTTCGGGCTCGCCCGGCTTCGCTCTCGTTTTTTTTGGCTCTATTTCGCGTTATCTAACGCGCGAAAATATTTTGGCAGCGGTTCGATCCCCGAACTCGGCGAGTCGCGAAATTGCGTCGCGTCCGCGCGGCGCCCGACGGGCTCTCCTCGGCCGAGAGGCGCTCGAGAGGCTCGCGGCCGGGCGGAGGGCGTCCGGAGGCGGCGAAGACGGTCGCCGGAAAATCGCGCCCGCCCCCTTCTAAGGCGCCGCCCGCCCCCGCCGAGGTCTCCCCGGTCGTCGGCGGCGGCGGCGGCTCTCTCCGCGGTCGCCGACGGCCCGGGGCGAAATCTCGATCTCGAAAGCGGGCCCGGGTCGCGCGCGATAACCCGAAATTCCGACCCCCCTTTCTCGAAAAAGCGGCCTCTCGCGCGGAGTCGCCCGCCTTCGTCTCCTCGGCCGCGATCGTTTCGGCGCCGCCGTCGTCGACGTCGCCGTCGACGGTCGTTCGTCGTCGCGGGCGGTCGTCAGGAATTCCGACGGAGGGCGCCTCGCCCCGCCGTCTTCGCCCTCGTCTCGGGAGTCGGCCGAGATCCCGCCGTTCGACCCTTCTTCGCCGTTCCGTGGAAAGCGTCGCCCGCGTCGAATTCGATCGTCGATCTCGGGCGTTTCGACTTCGGCGATTAGACCGGTCGTCGCCCCGTCCGGCGTTAATTGTCTCCTTCTCTAAATATAGTCGACGCCGTCGGCGGCTTATTTAAAGCAATGAAACAATTACGGCGCTTTCTATGGCCGCTTCGCTTGGCTATTTTTAGTTATGCGGTTAATGCCCAGGAGCTTAGTTAGCGCCCGACTCGGATTAGCCTCGACCGCCGCGCTTCCCGGAAGAGACTCTCGGCTCGAGTCGACCGCCGGCCGGATCGAACTCCGCCGAGGGCGTCGCGTTCGTCGCCGAAACGGCCCGTTCCCCCTTCGCCGACCCTTCGGATCGCTCTTTGCGCGTTTGTCCGCCGATAGCGCGCGAAGATCGCCCGCCCGGCCTCTCGCCCTTCCGCGAATCCTCGCGAGGCCGTCGGCTCCGTCGAGCCTTCGCTCGGGCGAGGGCCGCTTTGGAATTTTCCGCGACGCCGGACGGCCGTCGTCCGACGGATAAATTTAAAAAAACTTTCCACAATTCGCGTATATTCCGCGAACGCCGTTTTCGGCCCTTTCGTTGCGGCGCTTCGCCCGCTTCGGGGCGCTCGAATCGTGTCCGGCGCGATCGTTTGCGCGCCTCTGGGTCGGTTCTCGATTAAAAATTGGTTCCCGACCGCCGCCAATAATAAATTGACGACCGATCGAAAATCGAAGAGAGCGATAAAAAAAATTTAAGCGAGAGGCTTCGATTCGCGACCCGCTCCCGGTTCGGACGGAAAACGGGGCGCTCGTCGATCTTTAGGCCCGCTATCTGTCGTTCGTTTTATTGTTGCGAAGCCAGTTTTTAACGAAGACGGAAGGGTATGTTCGAGTTCTCGCTTTTGCGGAGCTTTTCGATAGGAAGGCGATACGTCAGCGCGGTAAAACGGTGCAAACAAATTTGCTTCCCCCAAAAAATAATTCCGCAAAAACGGCGACCCCGACGAATGCAGATTCGGAGCTAGCGACCGAACGCGGTTAAGAAATTTAAGTATTTCGGACGATCTGGGGAAAACGTTTTAGAAATATTAGCGCTCGTTTATCGACGACGTCGTTCGTCTCGGGCGACGTTTTAATTTGTTTCGTCGGAGTCCGGGAATCGTCCGGCCGGCGGGAGAACGAAACCGCGGAGTTCGCGGCTCGGGGCCCGAGAGCGGCCCCGGGCCCGCGGATTGTTCGCGCGCGCCTCCTCGGTTCGTTCCCACGCGGTCGGGCGAGCGCCGCGGACCCTTATGTGGGTCAAAGGGAAACGATAAATCAGTCTATCTCGTCTGCTAGATGGAAATAGTTCCGAGAGCCGATCCGAGACCTCTCGTCCCCCTCGCCGGGGCCCGTCGTCCCCAGACGCGGCACAATGAGGCGCACGACCGCGTCCCTTTAGAAAATTTAACAATAATAACGCGGCAATGGCGCATGCGAGCTCCCGGCCTCCGTTGTCGTCCGCGGGTCGGCGAATCGCCGTCGCGCTCCGCGAACGACGCGCAAGGAGGTCGTGCCTGCCGGATAATAAATACGTTCTGCCCGAACGTGCATGCCGGGCGTCCGATCGATCGATCTTTCTAGATATCCCAAAAGCCCCCGACGTCCTGCAATCGTCGCATATTACGTCGATCGCTCTCGCTCTCTCTCTCTCTGCCTCTCTTTCTCTGCCGAGACCCCGTTTTTACGTGCCCGGAATTCACGTTTTCCCGCTATTTGCGTTCAATTTTTACAGTCCCGTTTTATTTTAGTACATTTAATCCCCGCTTTTACGTTTTTTATTTAATATACGTTTGAAAAATTTAAAATTAAAACCTATTTATAAACATATTCAATTGAATGCGCGACGATTTAAAAATGTTTACAATTTATATTAGGGAGCAGAAATCGGTTTGTTTCGGTCGAAATCAGTTTGTTGTCGACTGTCGTGTGCTTTGTGTGTCAATTTACATCTTTAACGTTTCTTATAATTCGTCGTTAAAGAATGTCAACAAAAAAACATTATCAATTCGAGAGAAAAGTGATATTCTTGAAAAAGTGGAAGAAGAGGTAAACTTGATCCATCAAATTCCAACAAACGAAGACGCTATGAGGTATATTGAGGGTCTTAAAAGCTACTTTACTAGCATTGAAGACGTACAAGACTAAACTTTCGTATCGATTTATAAGATTTGCCATTTCGTGATTATCTAAATAAAAAAAATATTTTCAATCGTTACCTACGTTTTCTCCCTAATTACGTTTTTTTTATCGGGTTTTCACATTTTGAATCGATCCCACGAGCCCCCAAATTTAATGGAAAATTCAATTATTCGTAGCCGCATTATTTTTAGGTTCGCGTCCAAACTGTCCCCGGGGTCAGTTTTCGCAATGACCGTTCTCCGACCGCCGGCCGTGTCTTGTGCGGCCGACCGTCGCTTCCTCGACCTTCCCCCGTCTCTAATAAAGGCGTCCGGGCAAAACGGCTCTACGTGGAAGACAAAAAATTATAAACGCGACATTTTATATCCGAACGTGGGGATTGACTTTTAAGGAAATTCCCGGTTTAGGTCGGCAATTAGTAAAAGATTGCCTTTCCGGTTTTGAAATTTGTGAACCGTGTCACAATCGCCCCGGACGCGTAATTTATTCGTGCTTTCGTAAATTATTCGGGCCGTCGTTAATGTCGAAAATTGCCGGGGGGTCGGATTGCAATTTGGGACGAAGGCCGTTCCGGTCGGGAGCGATCGGCGTCCTTGAGCGCCGCCTGAGCGTCGATCGCCCCGCGGATAATAACGGGGTCCGGAGCGGACGGGGGTTTCTCTTCGATCTTTCTTTCTCTTAATTTAAATAATTACTAAATAGCTTCACGACGAAGGAGTCCATTAGCTCGTGCAGACGAGGTAGCCGGTCGTTACCTACCCGTTGAGTCGTGCTCGTTCTCTCACTCGGTTAACTTGTCCGTGAAATTGAAATTTATTCGACGGATTAAAACGGTTATTGTTCCGCCGTTTCCCGACGCGGAGAAATCGTTTGACGTCGCCGGCGAACCTCCGACGCCCTAGCGCCGGCCGCCCGCCGTCGTTCCACATTATTCTACCAAATTGCGTATGAATAACAAATTTTAAATTGCAGCATATGACAGGTAATTTTACGTTTCAAACGAGCCGTAGAGGGTCATTTTCTTCGAAGCTCATAAATATGCGGGAGGAGGCGACTGTGAATCCATAGATTTAATTACGGTATTTTTTGTTGTTGAATACGACCGATTGAGTTTAGGGAAACCCGTTTCCTATGCGAAACGAACGACTTAATTCTTCTCACATCTCGCGTAATGTGAAATTCTAATTAATCTGTTTGAGTTCTCGCTGAATAAAAATGTAGCTTGCGTGTGCATCGAAATTATAATGATGCGCCTGCATTAATACTTTTTTTAAAAGCCGTGTTTATATTTAACATTTACATGCAATTAAGTTCAAAACGCACGTGAGATACCATCTGATACGTATCACTTTTTTAAACTAATTACCGTGTGTAATTTAGGCATTTTCGGATACCTCCCGACTCGGACGCCCCGACGTTTAGTCGTCTAGGGCAATTCGATCGCATCGGAGGTACTAATCTCCAGAGATGGGGTATCGCCTTTCGAGTCGATGCCGAATTGCGGCGGCGTCGGATCCGTTTCCCCGGTCGTCGGTAACGAGTCTATCTGCCGGCGTGCTCTCACACATGCGCATCGCGTGCTCGGTTCGCGTAAAAAGTTCCTCGGAGCCAATCCGCGCTCGGTTCAAGTACCCTCGGCTTCCTGTGTAGTCTATGGTCTCGCCTATTTCTCAGGCGATCCTCTCGCTCCCATGGCCATTATTCGTCTTCTCTGAGATCAGTCCCATGGCTGCGCGCTTGTGGTCGGGAGTTCACAGGCGCGCCGCGAAACGCTGCGACGACCGATGCAAACGAATCCGTAATCCACGGGCCGAGTCTGCTTTTTGTGCTCGTTTGATGGTCGAAGTCGGTCGTTTCCGTAGACATTTCTTCCCACTCACACGGCAACACAATGGGTCCGCGCCACCGCCTCTACGGGAGGACACGTGACAGTCGAAGCGCGTGCTGTGTGCTTCTTTTTTTCCACGGCGTTCTGTCATGACGGTTGTAATGTGTTTTATGAATGAAAAGTACATTGATTCATAAACATGCATAGAATCGACCCGGTCGTTTCGTAATATTTAGCGCGGGACGGCGGCTTCCGTCCGCGGTTATTGCCTCCTTCTGTGCAGCGAGATAAATAAAGATTTTCTTTTAGCGATGTCGAGAGGAAATAGCTCTCCTCCCGATAAAGAAGACATTAACGTTCGAAGACGGAAGCCGCCGTCGACGCGAGGGCAGGCCGACTGACCGGATGTCCCGAAACGAGTAGCGGCATGCGATGCCCTCGTCGCTCCCCGGCTTCTGGAACGGTGGACCCTATTATAGCTGCGGTCCCGTCCGTTTCCGGCCGGCGACTCGATTTCTTCCCGCGGCCGACGAATTATTTCGCCCGCCGCGTCGCGTAAATACCGCCGCTAAAAATGATCGCCAGTATGAAATAGTTTAACAGCTTCCCATTCATTCATTACTCGGTAAAACGCTTATTTTTCCCAACATCTGTTTGCCACTACATTTATTTATATTGTAGGCACATTTTTATTATTCTCACGATATACAAACGTACTTAATTATTATATAAGCTTTGAAATTGCTCACTCGCGTCTTTTTTTTCATTTTCGAACGCTGTATTCTTTGTACTATATGTACTTGACGAGTATGCTCCGAATTATATCATATGTAAATTAAGACATCGCATGTGTAAGATCTACCAGGGCGGCTTCGTACTTTAGTGGAATAATTTAAATCAATTTTAATCACATCGAATTGGCTTTTTATGTGACCAATGTTTAAGGCTGATTACTATGCCACATTCGTCTTAATATTTACCATTAGACTATATAAGTAACAGACGACCTACGACGGAAACTACATATCGAGAGTATATTTTATGATTAGTGTTAATGAATGCATTATGAATCGAAAAAGATTACTTATTAAAATAAAACTCTCATTGCCCATTTTTTTAGTGTATAGTGCTCTTGAAATCTTAAGGGGCAATACCGTTCTATTCTAAGAATCTCTGGTCTAGCCAAAGTTCAAACGGCCGAGTTTGAGAGCCTATGGTCTACGCGCTGTCGCACTGACTAAATTGCATTTCTTTCATCGTGCTTTCAAGTGCACGGTTATATCCCGCTCTTCATTTAATTGAAGATTTTATCCGCGCATAACTCGCGTCACTAACGCCAGTTTTCCGTCGCATTTTTTTGTTTTTGTTGTCGTGCGTTTGCGTACACGATTTGCGCGCGAACGCAGCGGTATCCTTATTTAAAACAATCCACTTCCGGTATGTAGTTCCCCCACCCCCGGCTCTCCCCCCGGTCCGCTCACGCCTCTCCGCTCGGTGACGTCACATCCCATTCATAATACCAGCAGACCGTGCCATGCACACTAATGAGGTCAATGCACATGTTCTTCTTTATTTCCTCCGCGGAAACAACCACGGATCGTACAATATATCGTCGTACGACTTTAGAGCGTTTTTTGCGTCCAACATATTACTATTTGCAAAACGCGGAGACGCCTAAATTCGACCGTCGAATCGTAATATAATGTTTATTATTTATTAAAACAATTTATGAATGTAAACGGACACGCACATGGCTCGTAGAATTCCATTTTCTTTGCAATTTAGATCGAATTTCAAATATTTACTGCAAAGTTATATTTCAGCTAGGCCATTGTATTTTCTCGCCGAGTTGCAGACGTACGTGAGAAAATGCGCTTATTTTCGCCATTGCATAAATCATGCTTGTTATTGTACCGACTCGTTTATACGCATTTCAGTTCCATTCGAATATTTCACGGTCTAGCTCGTGTGCACACAATAAACTCCAATATCAAGTGCCAGACTCCTCCGCAGTCGCACGTCTAGCTGCGCTTATTTTAGTATAATCCGCCTATGCAGGTTGCGGACAAATAGTTGGATTTTCTTTAAATGCTGAGCACGGCTAGATTAGATCGAAACCGCGAGTCTATCGTTCGATGACACTGGATTGCGTTTGAATGGGCATCGGTTCCTACATAGAAAGAAGACAAATTAACTAACCGATTAAAGCGTCGATTCAGTATTGTTTTTCTTCTGGCAATTCAACGACAATGTCGACAATCACGCTGACGCGTTTTCTGCGTATTTTGACAGCCTTGACACAATTGCGCATGTATCGCATGGTGTTTGTGTCGGCAACATTCTTACCGGAATGATGATTCTGCTTTTTTCGTGCAACGCATAATCGTAAAACTCAAAACTTGATATTTTAAACGTAGGCATTAAATCTCGCGCTAAATAATTATTCTCTAGTAAAAATGGTCTTCGGTCTTTTGCGATGCAGCTCTACCATAATATACTTTATTGCGTAGTTGCATACACAGTTATATATACATATATTGCGACTTTTTGCAAGTATACGGAGTTTTACGCAAAAAATGGCAACGTTTCTCAAATTAAATGGGATAATCGCTAGTTTATCATTTCATCCGAGCAAAGTAATCAACGACGCAGTTTTTCAAATAAACAAAATATTGAGTCAACAAATAAATAATTACAACCTTGAGTCGAGTCGGATATGGCCGGAATCTCGGTTCGGTCAATCATGGTTCTGCCGGAATCCTCCTCGGTCCGGTGTCGTTAGTGTTACCGGAGTTGCCCGTACTATGGGACGTGTGTTAAAAAGAAATGCAACACGGCAAACAAAAAAGAGGGCCACCATTGCAACCCTGGTCACTAGAGAGAACTCACATTCGCGTTCATAACCTTCCTAGAACGTTCCTATTCGAGTACTATCTAAGCTCAGTCGTGGTTAACTGCGCAATCATACTAAATTACTGTTGCCCATATGCAATGACACCGGTTATTTCAACACTCTGACCTCATTCAACAACATTCTCCATCTCATCCGATCCGTCCATTTTCCGTTCAGTCTCAAATGCAGCGCCTCATTGTACACAGTCCAACCACCTCGACACGGCTTGTCGATCTTTATTAAGACTTTGATTAACCTTTTCCATGGCCGACTGTCCGTAATGTATCATTGACAACGTAACCGACTAACCGGAGGCTGGTAAACCTGCTTATAGCTTTAGGATATCCAATTGTCGCTCATCTTGCTTTGTATGTCAGGACCTGTAGAGCTTGATTTTGGTCTTTCTCGAGAGCAATCTTGAGCAAATTAGTTTCGTTATCTTTTGTTATTGGTAAGCCGAGATGTGTGAATTCTTGAACAGCTTCGAAGTTGTACTCGTCGACTTTTAGGGGTTCAAGGATTCATCTTTGCCATATGAAATGTGTGCTCGCTCTCATTATTTGCTGCAGCGATTAATTAAATCTGGTGCCGAATGTCTCCACGCCGGAGTCTCTTATTGCTCCTAATGCGATGTTGAATAATAGAAACGCTAAGGCATCGCCCTGTGATGTGTCTCAAATTCCTTCGAGAGCTCAGATTTAACACGCACTTTTGCATCTGGTCTTCGACATTGCAAGCGTAACCATATTTATTAGCTTTTGAGAGATGTTGAGATTCTGAAATTGCTGAGGCACGCGAAATGTGTCGTATGCGGATTTGAAACCGACCAACTGAATTTTAACTTATCCCATCCGATATAATAAATATACCCAATTTTGGAAAAACGTCGCCCTTTCATGCTTCTTTTCATCTTCTGAAATAGTAAAAGTACTAAGAGTACTTATCTGGCGAATACGGAGGCTGCATCATCAAATTTTTCTATCAGGTAGTGATGTGCACTGGCATATAACTGCTAGGTAGAAATCATTTTCATGGTACGACTTCATAGAAACTGATGGTATTCTATGCCGTTGATATTGAAAAATTTCAAAAACGCATTCGATCGAACTCGACTAGCTTTTTTAGGTTTTGGCTCCGCAAGAAGCTTCCATTTGGACTATTGAGCCTTATTTTCGACGTCTTATCCGTACACCTAAGTTTTCTTGTCAATTAAAACATTTGAGCAGTTGCAAGCCTTTGCAATATTTCTGCCAGTGCCAAGATTCGTCGGGAACTAGTATACCATCGCAGCAAAAAAATGTGACAATTGGATTTATACAGCTTGCGAAATTCAAAGATGGCACACATTTTTTGTCCATATTCTTACACGAGTTTGTAGTCGGAGGATCTCCCGTACCCACATGTATTACGTGCACATTTAAAGAGTGTTCAATTCGAACGAGTCTGAGGCGGTATTTTAATCTGGAAATATCACGTATCGAGCGAGCGCAGGCTACATACCCGATGAGCGTTGAACTCTTCGGTAACAATCCAAAGTTAAATGGACATCTGGTATGATCGGTATGCGCCAGATATATAACAACGCGGAAAGAGCCGCTAGACTGCAGGTTTAATAATAATCGCTACGGAAATACTCGTCGGCGCGCCGCCGCCATGGACTTCCTAACCGACCTTTCTCGAGCGCCCATCGTCGCATGGACTTGCGATCTGGATCGATGCGAGGCGCGCAAAAAACGGCCGATCGGTGACGATTCGGCGCGAGAGCGGGCACGCCGTGCGACTGTCGGCGCGCGCCCGCTCCCACGCTCCCGCGCCCCCCGCCCCCCGCCCCAAGACGTCCAAAATGGACCGGGAAAGGATGCCAAACAATTGGACCCATACTCTCCAAATGCGCCCCAAGGAGATAAACGTATTTAATACCGTCAATACGTTGCTAATAGTAATACTTATGCAAAGATTATAATCGTCCTGGACCATTGTCTGAGATTGATAATAATGCTTTTAATTGTATTTTTCTGTGGTAACTGCGTTAAACGAAAAGTGAGCCAATTTTTAAATATAAACGCAGTAACCCAGACTTTTTTTATTTGATTTACAAATGACTGGAATCGTCTCTCCCTTTCAATGCCCTAGGATTTTCGGCTCGATTAACTAACATTGGTTGTAATTTTAAATCATCACTTAAGTTTCCATCAAAAGCAATGTCAATCGGTTTTAGAAGGTCAATGTCCATAGTCAACTGATTCCAAAATAAACCCATCTCGTCCACATTGAATATTTGGCTAGAAGAATATTCTCCATCCTCAATAATTTTGGACAATGATTAAATAAATTATTTTGCGGCATTGTCTGCATTAGCCGATTCTCCAGTCCAGGGTTTCCCAAACTTTTTCAGCGACGGAACACTTGGCAAATCCGAAAATTTTGACGGAACACTTTTATAAATACAGTAGAACCAGTTTTTTTCCATTTTTAAAGGAACTGATAAAAAAAACGTAATTAGTGGAGAACGTAAATTCGGGGTACTAAATACAGTAGAACCCGTGTTTTATTAAATAAAAAAAATTGCATGACTTTTCCATGTAATCAGTGTCGTTTCGAAGTGCCTGCGTAGTTTAGCTTAAGCCAAAGAACTGTTTGCGAGTATTTTTTTACACAAAACACAAATTGCATCGGGAGCATCTGAATTGCCAATATACGTAAATCCAAAATTCAAATAACTTTCAACGTCCTTCCGTTTTGGTCTGTTCATAGATGACACTTGTTCATTAATATTCGATTTTGAAGAAATCACAGTTATTGGATTATTTTCTTCTTCGACGATAGACGTATCAGAAGATTTTTTGTGAAATATCTATTTAGGCTACGTGGAACACCTATTTTGGGTTATCATGTTCCGCGGAACACCAGTGTTCCTCGGAACATAGTTTGGGATACCCTGCTCCAGTCGTACAACTTTTAGTATTATGCAAAGAATACCTCATTTTAATTTTGTCAAATCAGCTATTGTTCGGTTGAAACGCCATATTAGAATCTTCTTTTAATTCAGTCTTCCAATTTTCTTGCAAATTAAAAGCATTAGTTTAAATAATTGAAAACCTCAGAGGGACAACGTTTCGAATTTGATCATCAATCCATGATGACAAATAATTTTCGACAGCAATTTTTATATTATAGACAGACACCTTTAAAAAAAATAGTTGTGCGAAAGTAGAACGATCGAAAGTCGAATACATATTTTTTTAATTTTGAATATAATTCTGTGATTTCGTATTTTTTTTATTAATGTAATCCCCTTACAGTGTAATTGAAAATGTGCATTTTTTCCTCCCACCACTCGCATAGCTGCAACTAGAAACAATAACATTTTTGACGGTCGATATTTGTTTGTGAACGAAGCAGGCAACGGTCTAGTCTCGAGTATTGCCTATGGGGCAAAAAATAAATCATAGCTAGTGTTTAATAATAATTGAATGACGATTTCTATCGCCATCAACACTGTTTAAAATAATCTCATTACATGCAATGCTATATGGGCACACGAAAGACCCAATTTTGAGAGCAGAAGCGGTACAAATTGTTCGACTTCCGCTCTAAACAATAGTCAATATCTGTTCATTGATTAATTATCGGTGTGTAGAATGTGCGATTTGGCGTCTGCGACCGCCGATCACAATGCGATATTTGTAATCCGGCAGATTAAACATATTATTATATCAATAAGATTCGTAATGGTAATTTATATGAATTTTGATTATGGGATTATTCGTACGGGAATCAAATTTCAAAAAAAATGCTAAACAATCGCAGTCGCAACCGGTTGTTTTTGAGGGCTTTGACCCGCGAATTTGGAATATTTTTGCACATTAGCCAGATAATTAACAGGACTAGTCGAAGGCGGCGCGGCTAGGTCGCAGAGAGGTGGCAGCGGCCGCGGGCCTCGCCAGGGAACGAGACCGACGCCAATAACAACCCAATTCATTCATGGCTCGGGCCGACATCTGTCGGCATTCCTGGCCCGTCACGGTCTAACTGTACAATTTTGTGTTATTGAAAAAAATCGCACGATACGCCTCGCTTATGTCACTCGGTACCGGCCCCGTCGTAAACTGGCCGTCGTATCTGATTTACCTCATTTTTGAGACATTCATAACATTCTCGACTGATTGATACGTATTGTTAAACCGAAAACATGTTTTATTCATGCGGACCGGGTTTCAAAATCGCGCGTCGATATCTAGCTCGCGAGGGACACGCGGAGCGCTTTCATCTACCTGCGACATCTTCCGTCCGCTACCGGAGCGTCGGCGAATGCGACACTTCTATCCGTATCCGACACTCGTGCATACACTCGCCACTTTACGATACTTTAGTATAGGGACGAGCGACCTTTTATAAATTTATTTATTCATTATATCTTTAAAGAGCCGGGGGTTGCTCGTCCCGCCTTGGAAGAACTAATTTCTTTCGGGCTTTCCCATTCCTCGGTACGCTTCTTAATTGCAGAACGACGACCTCCTCCTACCTGTCATTTCGTCTGTAAAATGTTCAATGTTTACAGTTTTTTTTAACGTCTAGTTACTTGAAGCGGCCACGTTTGCAATGCGATGATTCCTCTACCTCTCCCCGCGGTTTAAATTTAACGTTAAAAATTGTGCCCTCGTGGATATCCATATTTAAGAATTAAATATTATTTGCGTACACGTGTACTATCTCGTAAGTAATTTATACAATTTGTTTCCAGGTCGTCGGACCGCCGACGTCAAAGAAATTTCGATCGGCCTCAAATTTCTACGCGGAATCGCATCGAATCACGAGGATCGAAGCTCGTCAGAAACGGCGGATGCAGGGAAACGGACATCTAGAGAATTTCTCAAAACTTATGCGCCCCCATAAGGTAAAAGCTAAACTCCGGCCGCATAACAATAACGTCGTAAAATATTATCGATACCCATTTATGAAGCCGAATGCGATCCGAGCGAGTCTCGTCGACGCCCCCCGAGACTCCGGCCCTCTCGGCGTCGCGACGCGCGGTGGAACGAACTCGGGCGAATGTGGAGGAACGAACTCGCGGGAGGGCCGCCATTGACGAGTTGACATCGTTAGAGCGTCACGCGCCCGCCGGCCCGCTACGCGCATGCGCACACCGGCGCGCATGCGCCGCGCACACCGGCACACATCTGTCGGAATGCGCCGGCTATGAATGGAGGAGTTTCGCGAGTTCAACGAACGAGATCAATATTATTAATATGTAACCTCGCAAATATGCCGTGCCGTCTGCGCACACGTCTACGGCCAATTATAATTGAGGACACCCGCCGCAAAAAAGAGACACCGCGAAAGACGCAAGGAGAGAGTGGCGACCGTTTTTTTTTCGCCGTCTCGGCAAATATTTCTGCGAACGTTTTTCCGACTCGTCTCGATAAAACGATCGACTCGTCGCCGGCGGCCCTCCGAATTTTTCGGCGAGTTTTCGACCCGGCTTTCCGGCGAGTTTTAAACGTTACCGCGCGTTTATATCTCTCGTCCTTGAAAATTGCCTCGACCAAATTATCGCGAAAATGCCGTAGAGCGCCTTCGGGAGTTTCTGCGTCTTTTCCGTCCACCGGGTCGATCTAGGCCTCGCTCCCGGTTCGTTTCGTTCTCTCCGAGGGTCGAGTGTTTAGAAGAGAAACTCTGGATGCAAAAAGCGTAGGGTTGTAGGGCCCCTGCGCATGCGCGGCCGCGGCTCGCTGCGGAATGCGCGGCGCGGGGTCAAGGCCCACATTCCGGCGCGCGTTATGTCACCGCCCTCCTGCGCGCCGGCCAGGGCTCGCCAACCGGGGCCCGGCTGCATCCGCGCAAACCGGATGTGGCCGCTCCGCGTTAGTCTCCGGTTGTAAACGGTTTGAAGAGCGCGTGTCTGTTGCGCAACGCGGCGCACCGACCCGGGCGCTCCGCTCTCGCGCTTTACCTTTTCTATGTTTCGTGTCCGACATATATTTGGCCGCGTCGAGGGCGCGAATTAGCGTCGAAACGTCCGCTCCAGCGGCGCATCCGATCCCAGAATTCGAACGGTTTTGCGAGCTCTAGCGGTCGCCCTCGCGCACCGTTGTAATATTTTATAAAAAAAATCGTGAACGTATCCGATAAAATTTCGTGTGAAAAAATGTGTATTCGACGCTCAAATTCCTTTTGTTCGTCTTTTTTTATATAGACGGTGGCGATAGACCTGCGGTCTTTGACGACCTTTAATATCGAAAGTTTATTGTAAAATATTTATAATGCCGCATGGGAAAATATAATAAAAATTAACTGTATTTTCGTGACAGCGAATTGTAATTTTATGATGACGAATTTGTACACTTTTATTATGCAATCGCCGCAAAAATTTAGGATAAACATAACATCGGGGCGAATTTCAATGAACGCTGCGTTTCGTTTTTATTCGTAAGACTTTTTTGACGTGTTCATTGATAAAATGACATTTTTTATGGATTTTTTGACAATTTTACTAATAATCACTCAATACCGGACAAAGCCGTCGCATATTGTATTTGCCAGTGGCTTGTTATTATTATTTTTCAATTTCCAATCGACATTCGGATGTCGCGAGATTAATTAAAGTGATTTTTGATATGAAGAATCTGAATAGTATAATGTAAAAAGTAATAAAAAAAAGTTTAAACAACCCTGCCCTGAGCCATCGAGGCCGGATTCGTCGAATTCCGGATGCTTCGCGAATACCTCGCGCAACTATTCAATCAAATAACAACACGTCGATATCCAAACTGCGGATTATGGTTTTTTTGCAATTCATTGTAAACTAATGTAAATCTCGAAGGGCGTTTATGTGCGTTATATTGAACGAGGAATTCTCGATCGAGCTTCGTTTCAGCACCGCGGAGCATTATTATTTGGTGTATTTAAAAATCGTGTTACAGGAATCGAACGTAGACCGACAAGTTGTCTCCTCTTGAGCGAATCTGTTTCCGTCCATTGTTCTTGTACGGACGGTTCGCCGGTTCGACTGTGCTCGGCTAGTTATAAACTCGCGATTTTTCTCGTAAATTTGAATTTTCGATAGCGATCGGTATCGCGGATAACCGAGAGGTAACGAGAGTCCCGCCGATAACGCGAGGGCATTCTCCCCGCGAACCGATCGGAATGTGTCCATCGCGCCCTGCCCGAGTTAACGAATGGATTTTATATTCTTCGCATGTGACACACTTAGACACGGGGAGCCGACTGTACGGAATATTGAAATTCTAATCATCTCACTGTGCACAATGGCATTCGGCATTCCTCGGCCGGCACTCGCAGCTATGCGAGTTCAAATCCACGCGTGATCGATCACATTCCTCCTATTTTACGCCTCCGACGGCCGCGGCCAGTTCGATCCTCCAGTTACGCCGCCAATTAAAACGACGACGGCGAGCGGTGTCGAGTTCTGCATTGTCGCCGCATTGCTGCTAAACGACACGAGCAGATTTTATTTCTATCCCAGATAACGATTGACGCGGAATCTGACAAATAATATTATCGATGTTTTTATCAACGCTTCGCTAGCACGGTTCGTTGCTATGCATTTCTACAAAGAATGCCAGGATTTAGATTTATTCGAAGTCAAATTCTCGTATCTGAAGAGGTGCGATATCGCAAGATCTACACCAGAGGTGAGCAACCCGCGGCCCGCCACACTTTCTCGTGCGGCCTTTAAAGATTTTACATTTTGACTGAATGCGTGTCGTCTATATCTGCAAATATATATCAATTAATGGCAAAGAAGCAATGCCAAATTCGTTATTAACCTAGCCGTGCCGATGGGGTCTATTTGGGACCCCTAGTTTTTCTCGAATAATTCTTTTAATATGAATTGTATTTGTTTAAAAAAGTCTAAAAAATAAATATTATAAATAATCATTGACTTTCCATTGAATCCGTGACGATGTATCAAGGGCGAGCGAAACGTATACTAGTGACCCGCGTTACGAGAACTTGGCGGTCGGTCTATCGGTGGTGTGTCCTCAGTGCGCGTGTCATTTACGCGTTATATTGATTAGTTAAAAAATCCAAAATATTGACCAATTTATGAAGCGTATCATGAATAACTTTATTTATTCTTAGAATAATTAATTTTTTAGAAAAAAGTCAAGCTATTGATGAAGATTTCATCAATATCTTGACTTGAAATGCTCGGGGTCTATTTTCCCTTTGGACGATGCGGTTGGTTTCGAGTCGCCGTGACGGATCGGTTAAAAGAATATAATAATAAACTAATATAATAATAAGAAAATATTTTATTAATAAAAACAAATATATATAAACACTAATGATTGGGAAGATCGTAAAATATGGCTTAAAACCCCTCATTTAAAAAAGGTCGAACTGCGCAGAATTTATTCTAATTAGCCAAAAGCTAACAAACTAAAATAACAGATCTTTTGAAAAAAGTAGAGTATAGAATTCAAGATGCTATTGAAAAAATTTCAGCTTATATTTTAAAATATAGGAAACCCTCACATAACACACGGTATCGAACAACATGGTTTCGTTGTAACACACAAAAATTAGAATCTTTTTTTTTGTCAAGATATTGATCAAGATTTTCTCAATATCTTGACTTGAAATGCTTGGATTTTTAATTTATACTGGATATACTGGACCCCCTTCGGACGACGCGGTTGGTTTCGAGCCGCCGTGACGATCGGTTAGATAATCCTTATCCACATATATCTTTCGTCGTTTTATAATCGTATTTCTATTAATAAATGTTTTATTTCAGTATTTTTATACTATGTTTATTTTTTTTATAAAGAGATAGTTCATTACTCAGTGTCTCTATTATCATATGTTCTTTACATGCGGCCCGCACAATATTTTTAAATTTGTAGCTGGCCCGTTGTAAAAAAGGTTGCTCACCCCTGATCTACACCCTTCTGCGTCGTTTCTTCTAGGGTGCTATTTAGGTAGAGATTTAAGAATAGACCCGGTCGGGTGTTTGGCCGCCAAAAGGCGTCGCGTTCAAAATCGCATTTTAACAATTGACCGACTATTTTTATTCCGCCTTCTCAATAATAACGTTTGGGAAACACATTTCGCTTCGGACAGAACTGAAGCCGCTTCGATTGCGACGACGTCGTCGTGTTGCGTCTCGGTCGTCGCATGTAACCTTGCGCGTGCGTCACCGGCGCAATTCCTCTCGCGCCGATGTCCTCTCGCGGGGAATTTCCAGCCAGGGTTCCCACACTGCGCCTCGCATTACTCATCTCGGCTGCGCACGCGCACTCGCCTGGATCGCGGCCGGTGCGTCCCCGGGCAGGAATGCGGCTCGCGCTTGGAATGTTACCATTTCGCGATGCCATTGTGAAACGCGGCCCCCACGTGTCTCGGCGGCCGAACCGATCCGAACCGAACCAAACCGGGTCTTCTCGATGTGCGCATTCCGACGCATTGCGCAAGCGCCTCTTCCGCGGCGATGAATGAATTCGACGTAGGCAAGAGCTCGGCCGCGATAGAGGGCCCCATTGTCGGTGCCGGGCATTCCGGCGGCTTGTTGAACCAGCCGCCGGGTTACGAAACCCTCGCTTCTATTAATTGCCCGTTTACAGCTCCGAATTCCGTCGATCTATGGAAAGTATGCTGCGCCGTCCGTTTTCGAATCTTTCGAAAGAGCGAGCGTCGTCGGAACTCACCCGGCGGATCTCCCCTAAATCTCTCCGGTTTAATCTTAGAAAAACGGTTTTCAGTCACGAGTTGCGTATTAAGTTACCGCATTTGTGAATTATGTCCGCATTAGTGACACTTTTAATTGCCCCGCTCTGGATCGACGGCTTTCCTCTGCGGTTTACGCACCGCCAGTTCTTGCTAACACGCATGTTCCGAATGGAACGCCCATCTTTAACAAATTCAAATAAATACATCGATTTATTTTTTATTTCAGGCGTTGGATAGACCCGACATTCCGGAGCTAAAACAGTTTTAACGGCGACGACCACAATATGCGCATATTGTCAACACTCAGGTATTATCATTCTTTTCTTTGATCGCTATGTGAAATATTGATAATTTATTTCAAACACATAATTATTTAGAGTGCACGAGACAAATGCGCGCTAGACGCGATCGTCGTCGACCAGATTCGTCTATAAATCGTCTGCGACATTCGACTCTTCGCACCCCGATCTATACCGTAAATATTTATCATAGTAAATAAACGCACAATTCACCGGAACCGCTAAACGCGGCAGCATTGAAAAAATGCACAGCGGATGCCTTAGTTTTCTATTCTTGTTTTAAGTTTTATTGCATGTTTTCGTCCGGAAAAAATGTGCAAATTTATCCGGCCGTCCGCAATCTTATTTTCGATAGTAGAATCGTCGGTGGCGTAACTAATGCGTCTAGTCTAGATCGTCGTCTGGCGGAAAAAGTGAATTAGAATTGGGTCAACTCTCGGACAAAAATGCGAAACATCTCGTAGGCGTCGACGTTGGAAAACAAATTATATTATTTTCTGGGCGCCGCGACGGCGGCGCCGCCCGGCGGCCGGCGGAGGAAGCTGCGGGCCCGCTACTCGCCGCCAGAGCGCCGCACTTCCGCTCTTATCTAACTCGGAACGAGTTCATTACACTCTCAGATAATAAAACAATTTAAAATAAAGGCGACGATTGTGTTTCGGCGATTATGTAAATTATATATATATAAAAATATATAAACGGCGACCTTAATTACGCACAACTAAAAACGACAATTAAAATTGCAAATCATCGGCGTTTCCGGAAAAATGTTAACGTTTTGATTAAACTCTATATATCGCGCCGCTCATATAAACATGTATATATTTTACGGTCGCGGTACATTCGGCCGCTCGTCCATTGGAAAGTGTATCGATAATATTTTTATCGTCGCCGTAAAATAAATATTTACAAATGCGAGTCGGCATTGATCGGAATCGTTCATTCATTTTACTACGCAATATGCGCTCGACGCGGGCGCAAGGCGGCCATCCACCAAACCTCGACGATGCGACCGAGGGCGCGTCCGCTACGCCCGGGCGCCGTTTTACGAATGTATCCTATAATATGAGAGCATGTTGGTGAGCGATCTTGCTGTATCTCTCAAACACAAACTAATTAAAAACACATAAAAACACACATTTCCGACGATATAGATACGATAGTTTGATATCGATAAACTTTGTTATAAAATTAATCATATTTCACATATGTCACAATAGCTCAATGGGTAAAAAAATAAACAACTAACGGCTGCTTTAATTATCGAGGGCTAGCTATTTGCCTTCTTTAATCTTTCTATTTCTTTTTTAGACGAGTCGAGGGTGTTCGTAAATCCTAATATCAGAAAAGTCGGGGGGGGGGGGGAGGCGTCGATAACATTAAAGGACACCGCGGAAGAATAACCTCCGCACGAGCGAAACCATCACCGGCAATCGTTCAACAGTCGACGACGGTTCAAAAAGCCGACTTAGTGCGCAGTCCGAGTGTGGCGTATCGTTGACCTATATCGGCACTATCTACTTTAGTCGGAACCGTAAGGGTCAAGCCGATTCCGCTGCCCTATGACGCGGGCGGCGATAGCGAGTCGGAGGTGCGCTGGAGCGGCCGCCGCCATATCGGGGCCAGGAAGTCGGTGGCGCCGGGCGAATTTGTCGCAGGGCTCCCACGTGCGGGCCCACGTGCTCGTCCTCGGCCCACGGCCCTGGCCTACGCGCGTCCTCCGCACTTCTTTCGCAACCGAGTCACTCTGGGACCGCGGGCAATCCCGCGTCCTCCGCCGAGCGGCGCGGACGGCGACGTCCACAGTACGTACTCTATCGAATTCGGCGCCGACGCCGTCGTGAACCACATTTCGTTCGGTCCGCATGCGGGACAGTTACATTTCATTCATAAACTACCGGAAGTACGCGAATAGCCGGCCGATTATCGACCGCGATACAAATTGTCCGCGGACGTCGTCGTTATCGCGGCGACGTCGCCGAATATTTCGTGTGCTAAATTTATTATAAACATAAATTAATTAAAAATTTCGACTTCTCGCGTAATATGTAGAATATGCGGTCCGACGCCATCCGTTGACGGATAGCCGCCCTACTCGGTAATTTAGCCGAGTTCTGAACCTCGAGAAGTATGCGACTTATTAAATAGATGTCTCTAATTTATTATAACGCAGTATATATTTTCTGCCGTGCAATTTCTTCGTTTATTACAACGTGTATCGATAAAAATAATTATAAAACGCAACGTGTTATCTAATAATGAATAACATCCGACCGCCACGACGATTACTCAATTATCATTGTTTATAATTTCTCTAAAATTCATATATTTGTCCTTAATTTTTTGATTAATATATTGTAAATACTTTTTGGGATTCGTATTTTCCCCCTATTTCGTAGCGAAGGTGCACATATTTTCATATTTCTGCCGAGTTAACATTTTCATACAATATAATTTATATTATTTAATAACTCGTTTACTATTGACATAGCGAGTTATTGATTTTAAAAGATTTTAATTTTTGTCCAAATTTGGTACTGTAAATGAACCATTAGAAATAATATACCGATGGTTGTCGTCGGCAGTTTAAATCTTAATAAAATGTAATTACAAGGGGCCCTCGATATTTCGCGCATAATTATTAACCGAAGATGTGTGCAAATGTTGAATTTTTAATGTAGATTTTTAATGATTTTAAAATATGCATTTATCAATATATATAATTAAGTTAACGAGGCGTGTTAAAGTATTTTCATAATAAACTTGTCAAGAAAAAAAGGGTGGAATTCTACCAGCTGTTGAACTCCACCATTTTTTTCTTTTCTTGATAAAAACTTCTATAACACGCTGTGTCTTTCAACAACCGCGATAGTTAAAAAATTGTCAAGATTATTATTTTTGATTGTTTCGACGATTTTATCAGCTTCTTCTTTTTCACTTTCATGGTGTACAGTCAGCTCTCCTACAGCGTTTCCTCTAAATCGCTGCTTTTTACAAATTTCGTTGTCAACCAAAGAGCGTTGACCTTTGTTTCGCTCGGCAATGTATATATAGATTTACGAAATATCTAAGTTGACCTTAAAAATATTAGAATTTTGTAGAAAACAGCGATTTACAAAAATCGTTATAGGAGGGTTTACTGTATTTCATTTAACTCTCGTAATCATACTCATAACTCATAAATACATTTGACAGAGGTACTGAGTGAGATTAAATCGACTCATTAACGTCTTCATTGTCGATGTCCAAGTTTAATTGATTCGTTAACATAGCTATATAAACTGTGTTAAAATAGTTTCCGGAGTTTCTTAAGAATTTATAAAATCATTTGTGGGCATATTGTTTCCAATCTTACACTTTCAGCCTACGAGACTCCAATATTGATTATTGCGTCTCATATATTATAGTTCTTCCATAAATCTCGCTTTAAAATGTGCGAAAGTCGAGGATTCAAAATCCTAATTCGATAGTGGAATCAAATAATTTTTGAGTCTATATCTTCACGAATAGAATGAACACATTCTACACAAATATTACACAAAGCTTCCAGCACGTGTCACTGGCGTGCGCCGTGAATAGACAGTTGTCACCCTGGGGTGACAACTGTCTAAATTAATAAAAAAAAAATCACGTCGTGTAAGCGAGAGGTCATAAATAGCGATGGCCATTATTTTATCGAACATGTTTAATCTTTTCGGTTCTAATACAACACATATTGTTTTTTTTTCAGCAGAGTTATTTGGCCGACACCTACATCTACGTCCACACTAACGTGAACAATATGCGAATGATTAATCATCGTGATTTGTAACATCGCGGCGGCATTTCGTACGATGCATTCGCACATCTGTGACCTCCCGGGCTCGGTCCCGCGTCATTTCCTTCTAAGAAATTCTGCAAATTTGCTCATTGCGGCCCAAATCGGCGGAAGTTGGGCCATATCCACCGAACGGGGATCGCTGCGATCGTCGCCCGTGCTAGCCCGACGCTGTCATACACGGCTGACATTCCAAATTGGTCCATAAATTAAGCAAATGTCAACGGTACTGCGCTAATGAGCCGGGAGGTCCCCCCTTCCTAGGGTCTTTTCAGGTCCCGGCTGCTCGTGTTACACGGGCCACAGCTGGCGCAAATGAAGCCTGCAACTTTTTGATCCTGCACAAAGGGGCCGACACGGGGACAAAGGGGCCGACGTCGCGTGGACGTCGACTCTTTCGGGATACGGGAGGAGATCTATTAATCCCGAAATAATATTTGGAATACCTTCATTGACACAAATCTGGGCCCCTTTCCCAGTTCATTGTTGATTTTTAGATTCGCCATCAAAAATGTGGATCGGATTGCTCATATAATATCGGTAAGTATTTTTGGTGGCGGTCGTGTTTTGGAATTAATCGTTGTGCAGTTGCCGTTTCAGCCAAATTATCGAGGAGATCCGAAGGTCAATACAACGTGTATACGCAGGTCGTAGTTTTATCGGATCGAAGAGCGATGTTCCGGTACGATGACGGGTACCAGCGGGGCTCCGGACCTCACCCGGAGCCGCCAGCCTCCCCAGAGACGAAACTGGTTTTCATAATGATTTGACAGATGCATTTGATTTCTGAGATCATTGTGAAAGCTGATTTTGTTGATAATTCAACATTGAAGATTTTCTGCGTCCATCCACAAGTCCACGATCTTTCAAAATGTTTTATATAAATAAACGCTTTATATAATGTAGAATTATTTTCAATTATATGCATTGCAATGGAGTGTTTACAATTTTGGTTCAATTTTAAATATGTTTTCTATTATTTTCCCCAATGTATGTATTTATGTATTGTATATGTTTATCTTTTCAGAAAATAATTATCTAGTTTGAACTGAGTAATCCGTGGAAATAGGTGATTGCTTATAAGTACGTATTGATCTTATGTACACCAGATTCCCTTTTTGCATTGTTTTGAAATAACTGTTAAAAAAATGAAGAGTTTTATTATTTTACTCCGTTTTATTATTAAAAAAAATCGTGAAAATGAAAAGAAAGATATGTATTTTATATTTGCCGCTCCACCTAGTTTAATTGCTCGTTTGACATTTTTTCCAGTGTCAGTAATAACAATAATATTTCATGTGCTTGAGAACAATAAAAAAACTGTCATAAAAAACGAATAAAACAGCGTTAAAAAAATTAGCTTCAAAAACAGTTTAAAAACGAATGACTTTAGTTTTAATAAACAATTGTTTTTTTTATCATTTATATCTTCAAAATACCAATATGAATAAATAAAAAATAAATTCGACTTTTTAAGTTTTAGATTTTAAGTAATGTAACCTATCTACCATTTTATAGTGTAGATATATGGTTATATTCCAATATTAAATCTTCACTATTGAGGGAGGAATTGTCTCTGTAGTTTCAATATTTAAAGTTAGTAGGGTGAAAAAATATATTCATTAATTTTCACTGAACTATATCTAAATGACTAAAATTAATTATTTTATAAATATTTTGTTAAACACACGAAGAACAAACTACATGAATTATTTAATGGCATATTTTGTTAAATAATGATGTAATTTTAGTTTTAAAATAAAATAGTATTCATTGTCTAATCTTTTATTTCATATATTATAAAACATGTACATATGTATATTCCTTATATTATTAAGCACATTCTCTCTCTCTCCGCCACTAAAATGGTGCTCTGAATATTTTGCACACTTACGTATTATATTAGGTTGGTGCATAATTATCGGGCGTTTTTGTAGGTGGTTTATATGTCAAAACACATTCCTGTTTTGTTTACTTTTTTAAATTAAAATATTATTTTATTTCGAGGTTATCAAAACGTGTGTCGATAATCAATCATCCTAATCATTCTGGAACCATTATTTCATAATAGATATTGTTTAAAAACGCCTGATAATTATGCACCAACCCATTGCATACTTGTATATACAAGTATGTAATAGTTTATTCATACATTGCCATTAATTATCTTATCAATCAATTCTATCTTAAATTTAAAAAAAACACCCGAATCTTTAGTTTCATTATCATACGTTTATGTGGCTGAGTGGCGGTTTAAAATTTACTGCTATGATATTCATTCAGGGCTTCGAACCGTTATATTTCGGTTCGGTTTAATTTAAAAAAAATATCAGTTCGGTTCCGTTTTTTAAATGTTTTTATTTGTATTAAAAATGTATTATAACCCTATTTGTTTTCAATTCAGCTCCAGCTTTTCGTTCCGACAAATAAATGGTTTTTAGTAGATTTTGGTCTAATAACGCGTTAATTTTTTTAAACTGGAACGAAATAAAAAGAAATACGGATCGAATTTAAAATTAAAGCAAATATATCTATAAATCAATGTCATATACGTTAAACACGAATGAGCCAAGTTAGTGCTCGGATAGGTGTATAATCAGGAATTCATATTCAAATAAAATAATAATTTATTATTTAATTAGTAAAGATTTAGTGCTTATAAGGTGATTTATTGTTAAATTGATCAAATATGTCACATTGTTAAAAAAATATTACATAGTACTTAGTAAATTTAATTTGTTGAAGATATTAAAATATCAATCGAAATTGATTAATATTAGATAAAATATTCGAGGAATGCGAATGCACTCGCATGATATTTAAATTAATAGTATTTAGATATGAAGTCGTCTCGACGAATACTTGAACAAATAACGTTTTGGCAAGTCATCTCGCTTTGCCTTTGTCCTGCGAGCCGCGCCGCGAGTCCTTGCTGACCGTTATGAAGATGAATTCTTGTATCATTTGCGTCCATTCTATTGTAACACTTTATTTTTTTAGCTTTGAGTTATCGAATCATATTGTGACAATTGAAAGGAACCATCGCCGCCGACGACGTATTTGTTAGATCTGTTCGATTGGACACACGAATGATGCGAAGTAATATTTGGTGAAATAATTAATAAATAATCTATAAATTTCAAAACATCCGTTTGTGACTGTCAAGTTATCAAATGATATTTCGTTTTTTTGCCATGGAATAAAGTGGCAATGGAAGTACACCTAAGCCTCATATAACACGGTCGTATAGTTTCACAAAAACGTCATGTAATACAAATCCGTGTTATACGAGGTTTGAGGTTCATACAAAATTAGGGTTTGCGTTCCAAAAAAATATCGAAGTTAGTTAATATTATTTATATTTTAAATAAATAATCGAAACAATATACATTTACATATTTATTGAAAAAATAAACATTAACAACATTAATTAGATCATTTATTCATCATCGCTATCACTTACAATTCCATATGTTCGACTCTTTTTCGAGATCGGTTGTGAGCTATCATCATCAGAGGACTCTGGACTATTTTTGGATTTAGCCTTCGCTTATTCTACTCATGATTATCCTGCTTTGCTGCGCAAATCTTTACGTATATCGTTATAAGGGGCCAAGATCTGTTGTAATTCCCTCTTGAACTTCAAACTTCTTTCCATTATAGGATCATTTTCTGTTGTTGTTCTAAAATGTTTAATAATACTAATTTATAATCCAATCCCAAGCCGTCATTTATTGTATTTAATTTGTAACGCGTAGCTACTTCGCTGCAACTGCTTTCTGAGTCATTAATTATCGTAGGTCCGCCCAACATTTCGACCAACTCTTCTTCATTCAAAATGCGATCCTCCAATATTTATTCGATAACTTGAATATCCATATCATCAAATCCTTCTCCGCCAACACCACCACAAATGTTAATTGTCTCTTGGTATTCAACTATTATTAGTGGTACAACATTTTCTGCAGGGACTACTTCTGGCCCCAGCTTTTTCAAAAAATAATTTAAAGTCGATTGATTTATTTCTTTAACAGACGAAGAAACAATATCGACACAATTTTGTCGATAAGAAGATCAGAAGCTTGTGCGACTGTTAAATTTTCATCTTGAACGATATCATTTAATATTTTTTCGAATGTTCGACGAATATAATACGCTTTAAATGTTGAAATTATTCCTTGGTCAAAGCCTGGATTATAGACGTAGTGTTTGGTGGTAAAAATAATATTTTAACATTAGGATGTTTTAAATGTCCCGGTGCATTGTCCAGTATCAATAATCTGCATCAGGTATAAAATAATTGTAAAACCAATCCTTAAAAATAATACTTGTGGTCCGAGCCTTTTTATTGGCTCTCCAATAAACGGTAAATTCATTTTGTCACAAACTTTCAGTGCTCTGGGTTTTAAAAACCGATTAATAAACATTGGATTCATTATGAATTCTCCAGAAGAATTAGAACATAAAAGCATGGATACTCTTTCTTTCGCAACCTTAAATCTTTTCACAACGTTTTTCGCGTTTTGATATGTAGGTTCGATGAGGCATCCTTTTCCAGTATAATTCCGTTTCGTCCGCATTGAATATCTCGTCTGGTGTGTAAGCCTTTATTTTTTATAATTTCGGCGAATTCTGGAGTATTTTTTTGGCAGATTCTATGTCTACGAATTTTCTCCTCGAGTTTTATATTATATAATGAGAATTGCTTCTTAAAACTTTCAAACCATCCTCTACTAGCAGAAAATTCAACTGATAAATGTAACGAAACAAACAAAATTGACAAGACTCGAAAAGTTCAGTATTTTTTGTTATGGCCGTACAAATCAAGCAGATTAATTTATTTTAATCATTGTTTTTTTTTCTGAAACCGTGTTATACAAAAATATTTCACAATTTATCAGACCGTGTTGTATAAAACCGTGTAATACGAGACTTGAGTATATTGATGTTTGACCCAAAGCTGATAATCTTCCCTAAGAAAAATAGCCACGCGGCAACAAAATGTTTAGTTTCGTGTGAGAAAACAAGAAAAGCAGGGCGATAACTTTTTACCATGAGAGTTCTCAGGAGGATTTTTAAGAGAGTTTTCCATTTTATGTATATTGTAGTAATATAACCCGACGCTATTTCTTTTTATTGCAAATTCTTCGAATTGGATATTTCTTAAAATAGACAAAGATGCAGATAGAGAATTTATGGATATAGCCACACGTGCCTATTGGAATATCGTCCAATGGGTGCGGCGTGTGGCGGATTTATAGGGATGCTTTAATGCTGGAGCATCAGGCCCCCGATCGTTGGGGGCCCCGGAGACTTTTCATTATTTTAAAGAATTTAGTATTGTTTTACCTTTTTGTGAGCTTCTTGATTTTTTTTTATAATTCATCCTCATCTTTAGACAATCGATAATCAAATTTATATTCTATTATGGGCCCCCGACATGAAATTAGCACCAGGCCCCAAAAAGTCACTTTCCGCTGTGGGTGCAGCGACTAAAAATAATGACGATGATTTCGTATGGCTTTTACTTTGCCATTCTTCGTGTGCTCGTCGTTGTTGGGGATTCCTCCGACATTTCGGAGCTCGCCAAGAACAGTCCGAATAGTTCGCTACGTAATCCTGGTGCAGGTTGATCCACTTAGCCTCTTTGGGCCTGCAGACCAACAGCGCACGACTTAACGATAGTCTAAAACAGCCGCCTGGTGTGGCATTGCTTCCATCCGAACGAGTTTCCTCGTTCTCACTACGGCCCAGGAACTGGAGGACGGGGCGAGTTTGTAGGAAGCGGTAATGTGATGGAAAACGGCTCAAGGAACCCGACATTTTGCTAGGAAGCTAGGAAGCCGGGTCAATCTAGCCCGGGATAGTCGCATCACTACACCAGTTACTGGTGACAGAGATACTAAGAAGTGTTTCTACCTACCTCTACGTGGTTATTCCAAAGCATGCGTTTCTACAGACCTTTACGTGATTAATTCTAAGCATGCCTTAAATCCTAAGCATTTTGTATGATAGCGGGATGTCATTCCCTTCGATGATGTTTTCATGTATACATATATATATATACATACATACATACCCACACATACACACACACACACACACATATATATATATATATATATATTGTTGCTACATGGTCTGATGGACTTTTGAATTCGAAAGTCCTTTTCCTGATATTTTTGTAATTAGGAATTCAACGCCGCTAGTGCTTCCGGGAGGTGTGCTATTATAGGTGAGATAGTTGCCACTTTTGAGATTTGGGCAGTTGTATCCCCTTCTTCTGACCTCGCAGTGGCCTATAAGGTCCCATTTTAAGTGACCTAATTCTGTCTCAAGCTCTAAGAGCCTTGGTTCTAATGAGAATCCGGCAGATAAAAGTTATAATATTGATTGTATTTAGTTATTTTGAGTTCGCGCTTTCTGTGGTTATACTCATGTTTGGTGAATCAAGATATACTGCTGAGGGACTAAAGAGAGTCGTTAAGGAACAGGGTAGAAAGAGAGAAATGTTTGGGATGAGGGGACCTAAAAAGTAAGAAGTTTCAAAGAAACTTCAACTAAAAGTAATAAATATATTTTATTAATTTTATGAAAAGCAAGGTGCAAAATAGGTAGATAGCTTCAAACGTAAAGAGCGTCGTAGAATATCATCCCATACGCCCAAAAACAAGGTATTTCCAGATCGTCGATACGGAAGTACAGGGACGAAGTTCGGCCACAGTTTAAAATTATGTACATAATCGGTATTGAATAATTATTTTAGCCGGGATGGCTACTATTTAATTAAATATATATGAAGTGGGCATTGTCTGAATGGGTTGATGCACTCATTAGCTAAATGACATGAGCAAATACGACTCGCCTCGAGTGATATAAGTACTTCGTAAGACCCTTCATCCTTTTCCTGTCGGCATGTGCTCCTCGCATTAAAATAAAAGCAAAGCCGGCGAGTATTACATGGCAGGCCATGCTTCGCCGCAAATCTTACAAATTCACAGGCCTACATTTTATTTGAAATATTTATTTGTGGGTTTCTGTCAGTGCTTTGACCGAATTTTGGTTAACTAAACCGCAACCAACGTCAACAACTGTCGAGTGCTTACGACACTTGTCTTGAATATTTTTATTCACAGCATCGACGCCGGAGAGCGACGTTCCGTTACATTGTCCGATCCTTTCTACGCCAACTTGACAAATTGTGACGGCGATTAATCAGCTCCAATGCCAAGAAAATGGTTCCAAATCTCACATACATCGGTCACGCCTCACTCGCGAGCTGTTTCATCTCGCGTAAATACTGTTACCACTAATTTCGCCCGCTGAAACGTGCGTATATTAAATTAGTATTCTAACGATCATAAATTTGGCGTCGTTGGTCCATAATTATCGCCAAACGTGTCGCAATTCAACATAAAAGAAAAGCATTTATAATTTTGCCAATTATATGTAAGTTTTTTAATAAATAAAGTGGTCGTAATTGATCGTAATTAAGTTTTAACAAAATGGAACCAGATGCGCACGCGCATACGTGCCGCGATACAATTTTATTTATTTATTTTATTCGCGCACACGAATAAAGTCTTCCATTATCGAGATGTGTTTACAACACAGCGGTCTGTAACCATTATACACTTTTTTTGAATTGTATTTAATAATATTTTATATTATAAATGAATAATTAAAAATAATACAGTTTTTTCACGTCAAATGCACCTTTTTTCAAATCAAATGCATCCTTTTTCAAATCAAATGCATCCTTTTACAAGTCAAATGCATCTTTTTATAAATCAAATGCACCTTTTTATTTATTTAATTTTTATTAAATATTTAATTTATTTATTTATTTATTTAAGATTTTTAAAAAGGTGCATTTGATTTATAAAAAGGTGCATTTGATTTGTAAAAGGATGCATTTGATTTTAAAAAGGATGCATTTGATTTGAAAAAAGGTATATTTGACGTGAAAAAACTGTATATATAAAAAATATACGAAATTTGTCCTTCTTAAAAAAAATAAATATTATTTATTTATTAAATACAGAGAACTTATATTAATCACTTTATTTTAATAACTTATTTACGAATACATATTTAATTACCATTTTACACCCAATAAAAAAAAATATAACAATATAGTTACAAGTATCTCTTTTTTGAGTATTAAATATTATTATAATATTTTTTATCTAAATACAAACGCATTTCGGTTATTTAATATAATTTATATATTTTTAAATTATATCCATTTTTATGGTTTTGAGATACAATATGTTGAGATATTGAGCAATTTTAAATAATGAATGAGTATCACTATCTGCTGTTTCGTTCTTATTCCATATACATCGTATAGTGCTATACGATACATTGAATTGGGGATAGCTCGAATCAGGATCTAATTATCTGGGCGCCATATGACGCTTCAAATACAGTGGAACCTCTCTTAACGAGCACCTCGCATAACGAATAAGTCGCATAACAAGCAAAAAAAAAAGTGAAAAAATTGCTCCCTTAACGAGCGACATTTCGCATAACGAACATGTAGAAAGGAGGAGTCACATGTGTACTTGCTTGTAGTAATGTTGGATCGTATTCACAGCAAAGAAGTTATGGAAGAGGAGAGTTTGGAGGAAGAGGAAGTAGCAGAGAAACAATCTTCTGACGCAATAAGAGAAATGCTGAAAGCATGGTAAACTGTTTCATCGTACATTAAGAAGCATCATCCTAATAAGGAGGTAGCTATGCGTGCTAAAAACATATTTAATGATAACGCTGTGTCACATTTTCACCAAATTTTAAAGAGTCGGCTAAAACAAATGTGTCTAGACAGCTTTCTAGGAAAAAAGAATTAATTATTTGTCATAAATTAACAAATAATAAGGTAGTTTCGATTTTTAAAAATGTTTTTATCCAGGTTGGTACAATCTTTATTTACAATTTATAAGCGTATAATGAATAAACTTAAAAAAAATGTTCGCATGGAAGGCATTATCGTGTTTTATATTGGTTATATGAAAGTGTTTCGTAACGAGTGTTTCACTGCAACTTGAGCAAGATTCTAAAAGAATTATGCTCGTTATGAGAGGTTCCACTGTATCCTCAGACTAGACAAAATCCTGAAGAAATTCTTAAGATATATCTACATGGGCATGGATTCAGGGTTGCCTGGGGGTATATAACTCTCGAGAAAAGGTTAAATTTACTCGGCAAAACACTTCTTCATGCTTTTGGTTGAGGAATTTGGAGTACATAACTTGTAGCACTGTGCGAGTTGCCCTTAAGAGACTGCCTCACTACCATCGAGCAAGTCCGCGTGTGCTTTTTCTTCCGCCATACATGAGGACAGGTGCTCTCGGAAACTCTCCGGTAGTCATAGCAATCAGTTTACTCAACCACTTGGCTGATTATGTAGACATTTTCAATTTAAAATACCGACCTTTCGTTATATATATATATATATATATATATTTTTTATACATTTATTCCAGTGTTATGGCTTGTAGGTAACATGCATATATTTCGATAATGCAAGTTAACCGCGACTGAGCTAAGTTGATAGACGGATAGGTGTCCGACGAAAACCATGAATTCAGGGAATTCTTTATATCCTGCGTTAAATAAACAAATAATATAAATTTTAATCCAACTGAAATAATATTAAAAATGAACCTGTGTCGTGGTTTGACACTTGGTGATTTGGATTTTTTGTTTAATGTTTAATATTAATCGTTAAAAAAGGTTGGCGAGCCCCGGTAGGCGGGAGGCCCCCTCCGCCTCGCTCTCTGGCTGGCTGGAATCCCTCGGAGGAAATGGTCCACGGTTGCCGCCTCTAATTGATGTCGTCGCCTAATTAATTTACGCGCGATCTACTCTGGCCAGCATAACTTCTGAATAATGATCTCAAAAACAAAATGTGTACGAACCCAACGGCAACAGGGTGTTCGTGGCGAGCTTACGTGACGCACTTCGCCATCTTCCGCGGCGTCGGGCGATTCATTTCCAGTTCATTTCCAATACACAAAAAATATGCACGCCGCGTATAGATTTCATCGATAATTAACGATGACGCGGTCGAGTGGTGTCGACAGCGATTGTGAGGAGACGGGCCTTCGACTAGAGAAATCCTTCGGACCACCTCGAACGCCGACAGGTCCCTCGTCAACTCAACAACCCATGGATGTGGCCAATACGCGTACCCACATATTAACGAGTCTGAGAATAACGTTCCAAGCAATTGTCCGATTATATGCCGTGTCATTCACCATATTTTGAGATTAAGTTTGAGCGATGATTGATTGCACTTAGTTTGGTTTTCAAAATGATTTTCACAAATCACTAATATCAGAATCTTGTGCGAAATATAATCGAATATTTTTAGAAAATCATCTTTCATCACTTTTTTTATAATTCTCTCTAAAAAAATAATTATGGTAAGAAAGCATTTGCTCTGCAAAAATGTAAATGTTTGACGATGCTCTTGTTATGGAGAATATAAGTTTTTGGCAGTAATTATCGATATTTTATTCCAAACATAAAAAAAATCCTCGACGTAGCAGCGGCTTTTAATGACAGACCTAGCAGAAGATCTTTGGTAGCAGCTGAAATCTTACCGTGCATGAAACTTGTGTTATCTAATTTTATAATTCTATTATCGTTATAATTCCCTATTTTCACACTACGGAATGACAAATTGAGCTTTTGAAATTTACAAAAAGTACAATAACATTAGTTAATAACTTGTTCGTTGAATTTAAACTATTTAAAAAATAGTTAGGTAACTAATTTCGGAAACTAACGTCGAATTCAAATTTTCATCCTTTTGTAAACAAAAAGCTAATATTTGGGCTTTTAGAATCTATTTAACGTAGATGTTTTTTTTACCAACCATTTAAATCCAAAACGAATTTTGAGAAAAGTTCATTCTTACATATATATATATATATATATATATATATATATATATATATATATATATATATATATATATAAAGCAATATTTCTTTATAGCGCGACTCGATACGGATTTTTTCGGCTATTCTGAGTTGACACGCCACTCACACCTCCGGCCCATCCGAGTCATTCTTCGTTAGGTGCCCGGCTATTGTTGGTTACTTATCGTTGAACATATTTAAATGCCCGACATGACTATCATATTAAGACATATATTTATTTAGCTGTATCGTATCATAAAAATATGACAACACTCAATCTCATATTATTGTTTGGTATTTATTTTAATAATCTATGGATTAACATTTTTTTAAAACAATTGCGTTGTTTTTATCATTTCTAATGAGTTTTCCATTTTCGTTGTAGTCAAAAATATTCGAGGAATTCTAAATGTTTAGACTTATTAAGATTACTATTTTGGACAGATTACTTTGATCGTTTAAAACTGTTAAAATTTTATAATATTTGCTTATCTGTGATAAAAATAAACCCAAATATATTTAAAATAAAAGCAAAATTATATTTTTGTAAAAGGTAAATTTATTTATTTACTTTTTCATAAAGACAATGCGTGATTGGCATTACAGCATAACCCAGGTCGCCAATCACGCATAAAAAATAATAATAACATGAAAAAAATAACATACACTCAAACCTCTTTTTGTGTGATTTTGAAGTTATGCGGTTTTTTTTAAATGCAATATTTTTTTTTAAATATATTTTTAGGATCATATGAACGTATGTACATATGGCTAATATAATAATAGTAATAATAATAATAAAACTGAATAAGCGCTCAAAATTTTTATTGAAGATGTAACCAAAAAAAGAATCCCGATAAGGGGTTATTTACTTTAAGAAAAGGGAAGTAAATTTTATGAAGAAATTAAAAAAATTGGAGCCATCTACTGATTCGTGTTCCGGAGGAAATAAAAAAATCATCGCAAGTAACGGATGGCTGAGCGGATTTTTAAAAAGGAATACATTTCATAATTTGAAGATTCGTGGGGATGCTACGTCGGCAGATAAAGAAGCAGCCAAAAAGTTTCCAGAGATATTAGCTAAAGTTATTGAAGATGGTGGTATAGTCCCAACCATGTGTTCAACGCAGACGAAACAGGAATGTCTTAGAAGAAAATGCCTGATCGAACTTACATCGCGAAGTCTGAAAACAAAGCAAGTGGGTTCAAAGTATGTAAAGATCGAGTAACATTGTTACTTTGTAGTAATGCATCGGGAGATAGAATGTTAAAACCCCTATTAGTAAATAGATTTCATAGATCACGTGTTTTAAAAGGCAAAGATCTAAAGCAACTACCGGTACATTAGATGGCTAATACAAAGGCATGGGTGACTACGGCTCTATTTACTGAATAGTTCACAAATTGCTTTTTACCAGAAGTAGAAATCTATATGAAGCAGAAAGCTCTCGATTTTAATCCTCGACAATGCACCTGGTCATCTACATTTAGAAAATAACAATGTGAAGATATTGTTTCTTCCCCCAAATACAACAAGCATCATTCAGCCAATGGATCAAGGGATTATTGCTACTTTCAAAAAATATTACATTAAGAACACTTATCGAGATATTTTGGATAAAATAGAAAATGAATCATCAACACTAATCGATATTTGGAAAAAAATTACAATTTTGGACTGTTTAAATCAGGGGTGAGCAACCCGCGGTTAAGATTAAGATTTAAGGATTTAAGAAATAAATTTTACAATGTTGACATACATAATTTCTAACAAAATAACAGAATTTAGAAAAATTTAGAAAAATTCCCATTGATGGCAAAGAAGCAATGCCAAATTTCTCATTAAATAAACTTTTTTCCATATATCTTTCGCCTTTTTTTATAGTATTTCTGTAATTTTATATTTTTTGTGGTTGTTGTTTTTTTTTAGATACTTTGGTTCTTTATTTTATTTATTATTATAATTTTCTTACGTGCGGCCCGCGTAACATTTTTAAATTTGTAAATGGCCCGGTGTAAAAAAAGGTTGCTCACCCCTGGTTTAACCTTTTCCTCTGAAGGCTACAGTTGTATTCAAAGACGGAAATAAGTTTGGTATGTCGATTTCAATAGGGCGCAGGTAACTTTTACGAATTATTGATTCTAAATGAAAAGGGTTGCAACATGTCGAATAACCCAACATTTTTTTATATATTTATAATTACGCGTAATGTACCCTCAGAAATATGTGTGCATTTATCGATATATTTCATATACCATTGTTTTTGGAACAGTCAGTCGGGTTCATCATAATGGAAAGGGTGTCGAAGCTCCGCCTCGGTACCGTGAACCTGATTGTTGTGGTTGTGGAACTTTTAAAATTCGTTACATTTATAATTGTTTAATAAAAAATATGAAACTGTAAAATCAGTGAAATAGAGTTTATAATTAAAAAATAAAAACGGAAAATAATAAAAATAATGAAAGTTTCAAATTCAATGATACTTTCGGGGATCATGATTAGAAATATGATTATAATTTATGTATATTGGTTATGATTAGGTGCCATGTATACTCTAGCGAGGAACGGAAGATGAAGAGGATTCAATATTTGTTAAATCCAATGACATCAAAAAATTGGTACCCTCTGTCCGGCCCTTTTCAAAAAAAATAATTAATTTTACTATCGGCGATAGATTTTTGGAGCAGTCTGTCGGTTTCTTCATATCGGAAAGTTGTCCGAAGCTGTGTCCTGTGACCCTATTTTTTTGTATTGTGGAATTATTATTTTTTTAATTCCATTACCTACATAATTATTTGATAAACATAGTGATACAGTAAAATCAGTGAAAGTTTTGTTTTAAAATTCTATGATACTTTTGAATTTAAAGCATTTTTGGGTGTGATTTTAAATATGGGAGTTAGACCTCGCCTAGACTTGCAGGATTATTTTTCGCCATTTTTTAGTACGATCTTTAAAAGAGAGTGTTTTTTTTACAAATCTTTTGGATGTTAGATTTACATAACAACCAAGATATCAATCGCGAGGAAACTAGTCCTCAATATAGAATAAATAAAGTCGATTTTTACATGAAGCATTTAGACGAAAAATTTAAAGAACACCTATTCCCTGGAAAAGAAATAGTGGTTGACGAATCTATTGTAAATTTTAAGGGAAAAAATTGTTTTATGACATATAATCCCAATAAGCCAACTAAATGGGCTATTCGTTTGTATGTATTGGTTGATTCTAGTAGTGGCTGTATATATTCATTCATACCTTATTACGGCTCGCTTACGACTGAGAAACTTACTAGACCTGACCTACAGTTTACATCCAAAATCGTTTTGCAATTTTATAACAATCTTTTGCAAACAATTTCAGAAGCCGAGGATTATCATGTGTATACCGACAGATTTTACACCAGTCTTCCACCTTCCGATGAATTATTGAAACTAAAAACACATTTAACAGGGACAATAATGACCAATAAAAAAATTTGCCAGTTGCTATAAAAAAACCAAAATTATAACAAAATAAAGTAATACAGTTTTTTTACGTCAAATACACCCGTTTGCAAATCAAATGCACCCTTTTACAATTCAAATGCACCCTTTTGCAAATCAAATACAACTTTTTACAAAATAAATACAACTTTTTACAAATCAAATACAACTTTTTACAAATGACGTAAAAAGACTGTAGCGTATGGAAGTGAGAATACTATGATTCTAGCTTAGAAGGAAAAAAGAGTAGCGACGATGCTAAGTAATTGCCATTCCAACCAATTACATACAATTAAAAGAATTAGAACAGGTGGGATAGAAGAGGACAATGTTATACTGGACATTTCCAAACACACCGGATGTATAATGTTCAAAAAAGTATTTATTGGATTATTAAATTTCAAATGACATATGTCTCAATGTTATTCGTAACGGGGAGTATATATTTTTTCCTAAAAT
>JAGXCT010036997.1:10828-90316 GCA_022495035.1 Philopotamus ludificatus
AAAAAATACAATTAAGTCCTCTTTTGGGAAAAAACGAAATGACTTTCCGAACAACTCAATATTTTGCACCATGGGGGTCCATGGTATCCTATTTATTTCTCCTTGCCTCCCCTACACTACTGTGCAATACTGTTTGTCGTAGTAGTGTAGTTGTGAAGTCGAACTGCAGTGGCGCAGTAGTTAAAATCACGATCTGGCTAGTCACGTGACTGAATCAATTTCATTCTGCTAAGTATTGTCTACATTTACGGCATCACTGCAGTCGCAGAACGCGGCATGTGTGAGGAGTTCGGAAACGAACCTTAAATGGGCTGCGATGATATGGACCCCCATTTAAATGACAACGGCCATGGACCCCTGGGGGTCCGTGCGGACCACTTAATTACTGTGCTAGGAGACTTTAAATCTATCTTCTTGAGCGATTCTTTTTAATTCATCAAGCAGATTTTCTTTATTATAACATTTATTACTATGTCTTAATCTTTAGTCAATAACTAATCCATTAGTTTATTTTAAACTTGGAAGGACGTTGATAAGAATAGCCTGGTTGGGAATTCTAATATCTGTTTTTTTAATTTCATTATTAATTTTGAAAGACAGAATTTATGAAATATTCAGAAATTTTCAAAATTATTGTGAAATATTTAATATGAATTTAAAAAAATGGAGAGGGAGTTCAAAAAAGGTTAAACCATAGCATAGGTTTCAAACTATTTTACCACATGGGTCGAAATACTTAGCGTCCATTTTTTCCCTCTGGACCTCTCACCCACTTAGATATCTAAAACTGCATTTAGTCATTTTAAAGCAAGATTTTTTTTATTAAAACCCCTTACCATGATGTATAAAGGGCATCAAAAACCCTCTTGCGATAGCCCATAATGCAGGATAAGCAACAGGAATATTTTTCTGATGATCCATTTTAATCTGCAGTTTAAATTCTTCGTTTGTGGGTAATCCGATCATGTGGATAATATTTTCCTCTTTACAGCCCCCTGATACACTTTGGGAATCACTGGTTTAATCTTACGAAAAAGATATATATTTTTCTATAAAATAATAAAATAGTATTTATTAGTAAAATGAAAAGAAAAAAAGTAACATTGTGATGTTTTTTATAAGGGCTTTGAATCGGAAGTGAAACCGCAAAAAACATTTATGTCCGAACGAAACCCCGGAGCTGAACTGAAAAGAAATAACGGTTCATATCGGTTTATCAAACATTTTTTTAAGCAGATAAATACAATTTAATATATTATTACTCGGAACTGAACTAAAAACTGAAAAAACATTTATTTTCCGGAACAATAACTTGAACCGTATTGATTTTTTTCGTAAATTAAGCCGGAGCGAAACCCGTATCGAAATATAACGGTTCGGAGCCGTGGTTTTTATACATTTTTCTTATTTAAATAGTGTTATTATAAAATGTCCAGCCCTGAGCTGTGTTAGAATAGTAAAGATTAAAAGATTAAAAAAATACTCTATAAAACTACTCTATAAAAGATTTTTATTACAGAGTAATATTTTTTTTAAATTTTGATACGCAAATTTATTATTTTTTATTTATTTATTTGGCAATGCATCTTATTTCCTTGCGATGGATACGTAGCAAACTTGAAATAATTATTATTGATCTTAATATATTTTTATAATCGTCTCAAAAAAATCATAATAAAAAAGTGAATTGATCAAACGTATTTGAACAGTGTAAAAAGATCATCAGGTCTACTTTAATAGAATAATTAAGATGAATTATTATATTATTTATAACCTTAACCTTGTAATGTCATTTTTTTATCGAAATATCTTCAATACATCTTCTACCGCAATTAAAACGTGAAAAAATAAAGTGCCACTGTTAAACATGGAAACGATTAATCCACAGATTAAATGTTAATGTGCTACACGAGCCTGGCCATAGTGAATCATAATCAAACATACTTCATTAATAGGAAAAAAAAGATGAGATAATCTCTCGGCATGTGCGCAATGTACCATGTAAATTATGCTGATCAAAACCATTTTTTTTCAGACTCGATCCATCGAACAGAGGCAAAGGTGTGTGCGAGCTGACGGCCACTCCAGTCGCACATTTGGATCTGAGGAAAGATTTCGTCGAAGATCGCGATTACGATTTTTACGAGCTGGATAGAAACAGTGCTCCCGATTGCAGTATAAGCTGGCCTTATTGGTTAGAACAGGGAGATAAGCGTCCCGGATACAATCGACCGCCAAGTGGACCTCCGCGCGAACCACCGCGCGAACCTCCGCGCGAACCTCCGCGAAATCATTACTATGAGAATAAACAGCATAACCATTATGGCGGAAGCTGGGATGGTCATGCGTGGATCGAATATAACACTGAAAATAGACACGGAAGTAATTCTCCATATGGCGGACATGGCGTCGACAATTACCAAGGCGATAGATTCAAATGGAGGGATAGGTTTGAAGGACGTCCGTATCTGCCGGAGCCAGATCGAAGATGGGATAGAAATTTTGTACCTTACGAGATAGCAGGAGGCAGAAGGGATCATAAGACGTGGGGGCAATACGGAGGGTCTTATGGTGCTCATCGCGGAGACGATCACAGATCTTATGAATACTGGGGATTGAACAGTCACAACAAACATTATCTGCCTAATAACAGCTTGTATCCCAGCAGAGGAGTAACTGATTATTATGGACCGAGCAATCATAGACAACAATTTAATTATTTAGACTTGGGCCACAGAGATCACGGCCACAAGTGCTGCGGCGGTGGTAAAGATGAGTATTGGGGGATTTATGGTAATAGCTATGGATCTACACACGAAGGCTCATCTTGGAACTCTGGGCATGGCTCCGTGAGCGGAGGTTCGTCTTGGAGTTCTGGTCATGGACACGACGACCATCATCATAGAGATAAATACGACTGGGCTGGCTCGCAGGGTAGTCAATACCGACCTTATGGTGAGTTGAATATATTCAGGGAACCGAAAAGTAATCAAAATTTCATCGATGATTTTTTTTCTACCAATGATGCAAATGAAGCAGTGAAAAAAATTACCGATACTTACGGGGATGTTCTGAAACTTCATCAAAACAAGTGTCATCGGTGGTTTAAAAAGTTTAAAAATGTAAAAAGGAATCTCAAAGATGTCGCACGAAAAGGACGAGCCCAAAAATTAGATGAATTCTCATCAAACAAATGAGACAATTATCAATGAAGATTGGCTGTCTATGGTCTACAGTTCAGGATCATCTTCGTCGCATAGGAAAATTCTACAGGCAAGGAACTTGGGTTCCTCATGAATTGACGGAGACGGCACTCGATCAACGCCGTACCATCTGCGCATCTCTTTTGTCTTGGTATGAAGCCGATCCGTTGCAGCGAACTGTAACTGGGGATGAGAAGTGGGTGTTATACAATAATCCTGTTTGAAAAAATGGCTTTCTTCCAGAGAAGTACCTGTTCCGACCCTTCGATCATCCCTAACAATAGAGAAGGTCCTTGATTGTGTGATGGGATTTTTCTGGAATTATACACTATGAATTTCTTGAACCTGGTCAGATCGTTGCAGCGACAGTGAATTGTGAACAACTCAAACGAATGAAAAAACCATATGTTTTGGTCAATAACTAATTAAGGATCTTTCAACACGATAACGCGAGGTCTCACCCTGCAAAAATAACACAGGAAAAAATAAGAGGGCTTGGATGGGAACTTTTAACTCATCCACCCTATTCACTAGATCTCGTACCGTCGGATTACCACCTTTACAGATCGTTAGAGAATACATTAAGAGGGTAAAAAAAAAAAAATGTTGGAGAAGTGAAAACGCACTTGAAAAATCAAAGTACTTTTTTAATAAGGGAATCGAACAACTGCAAAAAATTGATTACTTTTCTGTTCCTCTAATATAATTCAAGCTTAAGCATGGTTTTGATCAACTTTGCCAATTATTTCAGATTGTTCCTCGAGATCTGGATCGGGGTTTAGGATGAGTAGGAACGTGGTGCGCAAAGGATTTTTAGTTCCCGATATATACGCGTGCGAGAAGCTGTGCTATACTGAAAAGCGATTCGCCTGCAATTCTTACAGCTTCAGGTATGTATTTCTAATTAATCACGCGTGCTAACTGGGTCATGAAATGTCCGGTATTTACTCTTCAGGTATTCCCGCGGCCCATCCGACAACTGCTTCCTGAGCGACCGGTTTTATCCGTCGCTGGATCTGTACAACGACGTGCAGCCGGACAGAGATTTCGACATCTACGCCATGAACGAAGACAGAAAGTACTGCCAGCACATATTCGGAGACCACAGCGACGGCCATCATTATCCAGACGAGAGATCGGAGAGCGGTGAGTAAGGAATCTAGGAATATATCGACCGTTAGATATGTGCATTGCAGCGTGAAGCTGGACTCGGTAATCTTCTGGAAATAATTTCAGAATAATGGTTAAACTTTTTTTTGATTTGACGCCGACAATGGACGGAAAAGTGCATTTAGGAACTTGCAAAATATCTACTATTGTTTGTGAGATCACGATAATTAGATGTGATGCTCATCGTGCCACGGTATTTTTAAAGATGTGTCATATGGAGACATAAAAAAATGTGCATCTATGTTATTGCAAATGCTTTAGCAAAAAAATATGATAAATTGGACAACTTATACTTGATTATATTTAATAATAGAATCGAAGTATTTTTTACAGTTAATTAGAAACCGTATATTATATTAAACTTGTATTATTATTAGGTCATCCCGAAAGAAATCCTTTAAGACTTTAAATCAATATAAAATATAATCGCCTTGATTTTTATTTTATTATTTTTCTATCGTCTTTTTACAACAAAAAAAATACTAAATGGTTTCGACTGAAAATACGAATCCATATGATTTTTGGATTTATCTACATTTTTAAATGTTTTTACCTTTTCATTTATCCTAATCCGATTATAATATTATATATTTTAAATACATTTTAATAAGCTTATTTGTTAATATCCTCACCTTTAAAATGTACCTCAGGTTCTCTTTTGGATTTAATTCCAGCCGAGATCATATAAACCCTAACATATAAGAATACGTATCAAAAAGTTAATCTTTGTAAATTACTAGGCTTAAGCTTAAACCTTATTTTAAAATATACTCCTGAAAATCACGTTACTGCTGTGTAAGATATACTGTTTCATTCTGAAACTGAATCTACTGAATCAAATACTTGTAATATAAAAATATCTCTAGATCATAACTGCATAGCACTACAAGCAAGGGCCATATGGCGAGATTGTGCGGCGCACACAGTTATAAAATAATAATTTATTAAAATGAATTTTGTTATATTTATCTTAATTAATTCCGATTACATCTGAAGGATCTAGTCACTGTTTTCTTTTATTTTGACGGCATAGAGTACCGTGAGTTTATTCTAGCAGGTCATAAGGAGTAATTAATACCTGAAATTTTATGCCATTTGTTGAAAGAGCTAAACGTCATTTTTTATGACACCTCATAGTCTTCAGATGACAGTTGAAACAAGAAAATCTGAAACCTTATTGAATAGCTTGCAATACAAAAATAAATAATGATATATTTATTTTCAGAATGCTTTTGGCGTGTGAGATCAGGAAGAAGGCTTTCCACTGGCGCTGTGAAAATTGCAATGGTAACATCTGGAATAGCAGAATGTGAAGCAGAATGCCTGAGGGCACAATCGTTTACATGCAGAGCCTTTAGTTTCAGGTATATATTTATTTGACTTTGTGGATGGAAGGCATAACAGAAAATCCAAAGCGCCACTCACGCATATAAAGATTCTAAAAATGTGAGGGGAGTGAGTCATTGACACTTACATTCCCTCCAGTGTCATGAAGAATTCCCAGAATTCATAGATTTTCGCTTATATTATCAAACGATGTATGTTACCTACAAGCCATGACACTGGTTAATTTTAAGATTAATTCAGTTTGTTTGAAATTTGTATTATTTATTCAACCAAGGATAGATGCCATTTAATTAATTAAATATAATGCGCCAACTACCTACATAAATATTTTTATAAACATGTGGAGGTAATGGGTTTCTTCCACTTAAATACCCCCTGACCAGTGTCTTAAAGAATCCCCTGAATTCGCCTGCGCTTAGCTTAGTATTATATTTTAATAATAATATGTATGTTACCTACAAGTCATGTCACAGATTGTAGTATGTTTAATATATATTATAATAAAGAATTGAAATCGATATTGATTAATTGTGTATTCCCAGATATGGTCCACCTGTCATTGGTGATATTTTGGAAAACTGTCAGCTGACAGATTGGCCGCAAGTTGGGAGGGCCCATGAAGGATTGGTGGAATCTCCTCCTTGCGAATTATACGAAAGAGGAAGTTACGGCAGAGGCTGTGAACCAAATCCATTTCGTTTAGATTCACCTAACGCATTAGGACCCGCACGAGAGCCGAAAAAAGATGAACGTAAGCGATGCATTGATAATGCATGAAATGCATGATGCATGAAATAAAATTTATAATTGCTAACGATTCTGCCGTTGTTTTTCAGTATGCTTTCTGCAGTATGATACGTCAGCTAAGCTGTTACCGGAGGCTGTAAGAATAGGCACACGTTTGCCGACAGAACACGCTTGTAAAGTGCATTGCAGCAGACTCCGACAATCGACCAAAGGAAGAAGTTTGGCTTCAGATCCCGCTCCGTTCAACTGCATGAGCTTCAGCTATACGTAAATATTTCAAATAAATATTTATTCTATTCAATGTTTATATATGAATATTTTTCAGATCTGATCCACATCTTCCACCGCATAAAGATAATTGTCTTTTGTCCGACATACAGTTGAGGGATTTACAACCTGGTATGGATTACACTCCGTCTGAAACTCATTGGTTATTCGCTTATAATACGTTTGATCCAGCCTGCCATTACGGCGAAGTACCGAAACCTGGGATTGGGGATAAATATCCGCCGTTGAGGCCGAGTTTAGGTCCCGCGTATCCTCCGCATGGATATGGATCAGAATCAGGATCTGGATCTGGATCAGGATCTGGATATCTACCGAAACCCAGTGGACCTGTTAATCTGCCTGCAGATCATGGATGGGATCGACACGATGGTATTAAAAAATCAGTATTATATTTATATTAAATAAATAAATAAATAAATAAATAAAATAAATATGTATTTTATTTCATTGGTATTTTTGGTGCAGATCTTGGTGCAGACACTTGGTCAGTGTTCACAGTCTCCGGAAGGCCATGTCGACGTGGAACCAAATGTGCTCCGAACGTCATCGCCGGATACTGGAGTTGCGAATTAGAAGGCGGTGAAGTAGGGAGCTGGGATTATTGCTGTCACCCAGAGCATCGATGCGGTCATTCCAGAGAAGTCAACTATCAATGGTCATTCATCTCGTCGTTATTTTTTGTTTTAACTCTTATATAAATACAGAGATATTGGATAGTAGGTTAATGATGCGTTAGTCAGGCTGAATGATTATGGTCATATGTGGAATTGATGCTCCCTAGTGGGATCAGGGAATTGGTTGTTTACGTTCACATTGCTCTTTCTCCATTACTCTATCCATAAGAATTTCAAAATTGAATCCTCTTCTCCGCGGTCTGTCCGCGACGGTTTTCGGGATTTCAACGTAATGATGGAAGATTTCCAAGGTCTTCGTGGATTGGGAAGTAGATATGGAATTTTGGCGCCGCGATTCTAGAATCGGTGAGAGCGGCTCCTTCTAAGATCTGGCGACTCTATGAGAGAGATTATGGGTAGCCACAGGGCTGGTGTTATTTAGATCCATGCAAACCCCTATTTGATGCGCACTCTGACGCCATACCGTAGCCCAATACCCTGCTACGTTGTAAACTAGAAGAGAGAGGGAGCAGATGTGCGCAGGACGGCGGTGTTACAGTCCCACGATGCCGCAACGAGTTTTCTAACTATGACCTCTAGGGTCTTGAGTTTGCTCCTTACAAACTGCAGGTATTGCCGAAATCTCAGGGTTCTATCTAGTTTCGCCCCTCGAAATTTTGGGGGTGTGTCAGTTGGGACGTCTTTTCTGCACATCATAAGGTTCACTATTGCTTTGTCCGACGAGTTTGCGTGGTGAAAATTCTGGAGACTGTGGTTTTTCTGAGTTTGGTTAAAGGTGCCATGTTTTAAAGCATTTTTCGGTTTTATTTAGGTCCTTATTGAGCTTTTCTTCGATTGTTTGAAAGTCTCCGGCTTGCGTGACAAGTTCAATGGATTAAAGGACGCGGATTTAGGTATAACTGAGGTGTAAATAATAAAGAGGGTCGGAGATACGACAGAGCCTTATAGTATCTCTTCTTTCGCGATATCGGAGCCAGGCTTAATTGTAGCTGGTTCTTCCCATAACTCTGCGTCAGTCAATTCCTGACTTCTTCTTCTTCTTTTTAAGTGGCCTATTAGCCCTGTGTCGGGTCCTTGCCACCTGGAGGACATCCCCGTCTCAACCATGATGTCATGACTGTGACGGACGTTCTCCGGGTTATCTTGGCTCTTCAGATACAGGTCAGGTCGACAACCCATAAGCCAGGAATGAGGCTGTCGATCCAGCGGACTGAGATTAGAGACCAATTACGGCAGAGCCCTTAGTATCTTCATAAAATGTAGAATGGAAGTAATTATGGCGCAGGTTCTTTATGCTTCTCAGGTCAGTCAATTCCTGGCTGGCCACGTAATTCAAGGGTTAACTTAAAGAGTTTAACCTTGTGGCATCTCCACAGTGCTGGTGTGGGCACGTCTGTCAGGATTACGGTCACGTTCTGTGATCCTGTCCTTACCTGGACGCAACGCATCACGACCTACTCTATGCTGTCCGATGCGACATTTCCCCTACGGGTCTCCCGGCGGAGGGCCCTATCGGACACATGGACCTGGTCAGCAGTGTAATTTACTACAGGGCATTTGCTCGCTTTGCATCGACTTTCGGAGAGTTGTGCAAAGCCACTTTCCCTCTACCTTCTCCCCTTTCTTAAAAAAAAGTTTAGAATTATACTTTAACGTCACGCGTTTCAAGTAAAGAAAACCGGTTTTTTTTTGCACCGATTGAACCGGCCCCAAGCCGGTATATGCAGTGTGGGTGGATGGCAAGGGATGGAACAATGTCGGACTGGTCTGACACAGCTTTATCCTGGGTACAAAAGACTTGTAGTAGTCCTTTTTGGAGACCTCTTTTTTTGCTGCGCCAGTTGTCAATTGTAGAAGACCCTTTCAGATAGCAGAGTGTCTAATAGATTTGTCGTTGTTCTCTTACGGCATCGTAGGCCAATGTTAGCTACAAGAAATTGGCTTTTATACACCTTTGAAATCTGCATTCGATGTAGATGGTTGGTCAGCGATGCAACCTATTCATCGCAGCTTCTCTTCTTGGGGCTTTTAGAGTGTTAGTCCGATTCTTGTAAGGAGTACGCGCTTGTAGTTTGTATACGACGCTGGAGAGGCTTTTAATTAGATATTTTTGGCTATAATGTGAGATTGCCTCCATTCGTGGGATATACTTCCCCTTCGGAAAACATCGATGAAGAGTCAGGCCAGCCATTGCCTTGCATTTGGGTCCGAGTGCAGAAGAAATAACAGGAGGATCTTGTCATTGCCAGTGGCTTTGCAGTTTTTGCTTTGACGTAGCGCTGCGTTTATTTCTTCTTCAGACCCTGGGTTTGAGAATTTTGTGTCGTCGTTTAGGTTGGCTAGTATTATATGGAACTCCACAAATTTTATTTGTATTGTAGATGTGACTCGCTATTGGGTTAGGAGTCACTTTTGATTTAATTTTAGGGGGCTTTTCAACAGCGCCCAGCTTCCTGAGAAGGGCCCAGCCCTTTCTGGTAGAACAGCCAAAGTTAATGGATACCATTGCTTGCACTCATTGGTTCTTTCTTCTGTAGTTGATGGAACATGTCTTGAATTGATAATAACATATTATTTGTATTTTAGGTGTTACGTAGGTGCTTCTCGTCAGCAATGGAGACCGTGTAGCGATCGATATTATCCATACGGTCCATCGAGTCATCAATCAAATCAGAACAGAGATAAATATCACGGTAATTCAGATTGGTCAAGACCTTCGGGTTACATCCACAATGGCGACAGAAATGATTTACCAGGTGATTATATTACTAAGCGCCAAAGTATATTTAATGATGATTATAACATATAATTTTCGTTAGGCCATCACGGCGGAAGGCCGTATCTTCCTGAAGGAGATCGTCGCTATTGGGATAATTTATACAAGGATGGTCCAAAGTCTTATTATGACGAATATAACAATCCAAGACCCGGTAATTATATTGAAAATATTATAACAGTGATTCGGCATTAAAAATATTATTATCATAGGATATGTTCGAGTTCCAACGATTGAAAAAAATCATATAAGATATCATCATAATTATGGTCCTGAGCGACCTTCGAGACCACATTGGATTCCAGTGCGCGCTCCTGAGGATGATAGTGGACCTGGATTTTTAGAACCACCTAAACCCGGCGGTTTTGGAGTCGGCAGGTATAATAAAACATCCATAATATACAGTAAACCCTTCTATAACGCTCCCTGCTATACCGCGAGCAGTATAGGAGGGAAGAGCGACAGTCCCTCTTATACTGCTCTCACCTAGAACTGAACTTTCATTGCCTATTACGCTAAAAGAGGGCTGGCTGTACGCATATTTTAAGTTTTGATATTTTATTTTACTTTTCAGATATTGGCCAGTTGCTTATCTTCATAAAGATTCTCCACCAAATTCAACATACTATAAAACGGATAGAGAACGCGATAACAGTATACCACGAAGTGAATTTGACAAAAGAAGATTGCCTGATAGTTCTTTGAATAGAAGAAAAGATGATTTTTCAGGTGATCGAGATGGTTCTTCTAGAAAAACTGACGAGAAGAGGGGCAATGGCGGTGCTCAGGTTTTGTCCATCGATTCGTTTGCTGATGCTAGGAACGGACGAGATAAAGAAAATAATGCCACGAAAAGTTCTATCGATGATGAAAAATTAGTATTAGTCACTTCGACTAAGTCTGATCCAGATCCCAAAGATAAGAATGGAAAAATTGTCAAAAACGAAGTCAAAGAATCCGGCATTAAGTTGGATGGTAAATTGGAAAAGTTTTCTAATGAAAATGTCGAAGTATTCACTGTGGACGAACCGTTGAAGAGTAAAGCGTCTGAAAAAGATGTAAAAGCAAATTTGGAACGATTGTTAAAAGAAGAGAAGCAAATTGAAGAAATCGGCAAAGCATTTCAAAGAAGAGACGAACGAACCAGAAATGATAAACGATCTCATGATTTATCTACGACAGAAAAGAGCTATATAGAGAGCTTCCAACCGATCTTTGTACCTGTAGATATTGAAACTAGATCTGAAAAGATAGTCGATTATGATAATCAATTTTCAAGAAGAAGTAGAGCATATGTTGACGCAAAGAATAAATCATCTAGCAATTTATTCCGCGAGGAGAGTCATACGAAGCCGATTTTCGATAGAACTTCTCTAGATAAAAGCATACAGAGAACAGAAAACGATCAAATAGAGAAATATAACTCAGGAGGAATCGACAAGAACAAACATTCATTTCATGATGATAATGTGTCATCAGGTTTTACTGTTGTCACTTCTGTAGATGGCACTAAACGGTCATTGCAGAGGAATGTAAACACTGAAAATTATAAATATCTAGATGGAATCGAATATAAGACGATCACTTCGATGGATCGAAGACGTTTATCTGATGATACGAGTCCACCGCCGTCGTCTTCTAGCAAAAAGAATACCGAAAATTTCGGAAAATCTGTCATGAATAACGGGCAGATATTCTATGAAGTGCTGCCTGATGAATCAGACGATAGAAAACAAAAGGGATATATTGAAAAGGTTGAGTTGAAAGATCATGGAGTTAATATTAATGTAGGTGGACATAGAAATTATAATGAGAGCGAGACGACATTGGCATTGCCAAAACATAATAGAGAATTTTCGTCTGAAAATTCAGACGCCATGTATAGAACCACTGTTAAATCTGAATTGGACAGAATATCAGATTCAAGTGAAGCTGGCAGATTGAGTGATTTGAACAATGGACAATTCGGTGCGAGAACTGGACACGTGAAAAAGGTAGAGATGCCCTTTTCAAGAAACAACTCCGTCGGTGCAAAGTTGATCAGAAGGGGCAGAAGAAACTTTAGGACCAGCTACGATCCATCAGTCGTCAGAAGAAGACTATTGGAGAAGCAGAAAATGCTTCAGAGTGCAACCGGCTCCGAAGCGACACGATAGTGATTTTATTTAATTTATAATTACAGTAAACCCTTCTATAACGCTCCCCACTATACCGCAATTTTCTATAACAAGTTATTCATTTGCGGTTATTTAAAATATAAGAATGATTTCGTTTAACTTACAAAATTTTAGTGGGTTTCTATAACGTGCTCCCGATTTATTCGTTATAGGAGGGCTCACTGTAATAGCATAAGGACTTTAATTTAATTTTAAAACACGCTTACCATATTATATGTATGTATACATAATGTAATCATTTTTTAATTTTAATTAAAATTTAATTAAAACATGATTTTTTTTTTTAAATAAATAAAACAATTTTTTCTATAAAAGTAATTTAATACATATTTATATAATTCTCCATTATGGCTTGATATATCCACTGATTATATATATACAAAGACATAATCAATAAATACATATATAAAATTATAATTTAAGAGATATTCAGACTTTTATGCTAGAGCATTAGAACAGAAAATTAGGCCCACCCGAATTTTGGTACGATATTTAAATAAAAGTCTTGTTAAAATATAATATTTTGCGACGGAATAAATAATTTTATTAAAATTACACCCTGTTTTATATAACAAAAAAAATGATATATTATTTATTTTATAATTATTAACATACATAAATAAATATTTTTGATCACCCTGGATTTTTATGAATATATAGGAAAAAATTAAAATATTTCAATCGGTTACTATGTTTCATACCTCATATATATATATTTTTCTTTAATTTTATTAACAATCAAATGATGAAATCCGTTTTATAAATACAAAGATTTCATCGATTCGATGGTCCGTTAACCCGTTGGGTGTGACTTAACAGAACGTACACTCAACAGGTTAATCTAACAATAATATGTTTCTATATAAAATACAACAGGTCCGTTAAAAAAAAAGAATTAAATAATCGATTGTCCGTATAATATAAATATTATATCTCACTGGTATCACACATTGTCATAAATAGTTTCTTATACTAATCAATAATTGAATCATCGTCATTAACACTACAATAAATATGCTTCGTTGTAGTTCTTCGATATATGCGGTAGTTAGTCACTAAAAAATTCACTAAAACTGCAAGATCTGGTTGATCCAGTGCCTGAACTGAGAGATCCTGGTGTATACTCCGGGTTGATTGGGCTCGGCGCAGCCGATGCCCCAGGAGATGACTCCGGCGAGGAGGAAACGCTTATCTGAGGGTCTCTGAAGCACCATTGGACCACCGGAATCGCCTGAAATATAATAACAAAAAAAAATGAATAAACAGTTCTATAATTATTAGGTTCAGTCATAAATAACTTCTGATTCATGTGGACAGTTTCTATTGTTTGGATTTACTCGCAGTGAGTCACCCGACAAGGGGATTTTTGGGTCATCAAATACCCGAACTAGCTTGGCGGCACAGTGAATATCAAACCGAGGGCAGTGCCGCCCTTCCGACTTCGATGACGACATTTCAAATTTAAGGTACGGAACAAACCCGGGAAAAATTGGGGAAGTCGAAAATTTGTGGGCAAAATCGAGCCTTTTGCATTGCATCAACAACAGGCTACATGAAAATCAATCACCTATGAAAATATTGTCCGCAAAAGACAACGGTTGGATAAGATCAACCACCCCTACCGGACCCTACCAATATTCCGCAGAAAACTGACAGGTGTGTATGGTGGGCCGTCTAGAATAATAACCCGTTCTCACGAGCTGGGATCGCTTAACGAACTACCACGCCGATACATACGTCCAGCAGCCGGCAAAAGAGTCCGCGAAAACTGCATGAGACGGTCCTGTAATTAATATCGGGAAAGGCGTTATCCTGTTACACGATAACGCTAGACCACACACGGTAAAAGAGATTCAAGAAGAAATTGTGGAGCTCATCTGGTCTGTTTTGCCATATCCACCCTACTATCCAGATATTGCTCCTACGGTCTACCACCTTTTCTGTTCCTTCTGGCCCTTGATACTTTATTTCAGTCCAAATCCACCCAATTTTATCAGAAGGGGATCGATAAGTTGCCAATAAGAAGAAGAATATGATATTACCCATAAGTAATATACCCATAAGCGGCTACCTGCTCGTGGCCTTTAGACAAAAAACGGTTTCTTTATCCCTCTGACGACAATGTGAGAGACGTGTCCATCGGAACAACATCTGCGGAGTTGTTTACTTTTTCAAGATCATTTCAGCAAAGCAGCAGAGCTTCAGTTGATATTTGCGAGATTTACGGTGACATACCGGGCAGCCAACGATGGTTATACCTAAATCTGTTGGATTGCGTTTGGCACGAGCCTCAAAGTGGGACGACCCATCAGGCGGATATGGTACAGCCTGAATTCTGCAATCGAAGCACGACCCGATGCTGACCATTGAAAAATCATCGGAAAAGGTCGGTACATTCTGGTCCAGTACTCAGAGGATCCTAAAGAAGTTGCGAAAGATTAAAAAAGAACGTGTTTGGGTCCCACACGCATTTACACGTGACCTCATGTTGCAAAATTGACGTGTGAAAAAAATCAGAATCTTGGATGGGTCACACTGTTGCATCCTCCATACTCGCCGGATCTTGCACCATCTGATTTTTACTCATTTCGTTCTATGGAACATTTTCTAAGAGTTCAAAATTTCAATTCCTTAGAAGAGGTGAATACCCTTTCAGGCTATTTTCAATCAAAACCCGCAGAATTTTACAAGAAGGGCATGGATGATTTGAAAGAAAGGTGGCAGAAGGTTAAAGATAATATGGGGGGGAAAAACGACATTACTTATGGGTACCCCTAATAAAAAAATCGATTATTATGATGATATCAGTTATTTATGACTCAACCTAATATCTAAAAAAATATATATACAAACCTTCGCAGCTATCAAATCCTCCTTTCCTCCATCCGGCGCAGATGAAGATGTTTGGAATATGCTCGATGTAACCAGCGTTTCTGTACATGCTCTCGCATGCCGCATTTTCAATCACAGGAACGCTCACCTCCTGCAAAACGCTCGGCAATGGCCCATCTGAAGACATAACATAATTTATCATTAGTTATTTATGGTGGCAATTACATGAAGAATGTCCGGAAATTATCGAGTCATTATAACGGTATTGTTTAAACTGTAAAAATGTGCTTTACAATAAACCCACTTATAGCGCTACCTGCTATAGAGCGGCTTTCTATAGCTCTTGATTTTAGACTTCAGAAGCCCCAGGCGCTATTCCATTTTGAGGCCCCTTCCACTTAAAATATTTTAACTACATATGCTTTCTACGCGCACTATTTTTCACTTATTTTGCAATGTTTGGATACATGATTAATTTCACATCAATTTATGTAAAACTCCTTCTTCTGTTTCTTTTTTTTTATTAGCTTCTCGATGATCGATATAAGTGATCTCGATGTTACAAGTATTTATTATTCTTAGGGCAATTCTGCAGGGCTGTATACCGGATGGGTTAGGGTAACCACCTAAAAAACTTGCCACAACTGACGTTGCACATCTATCAATCAATTTAGGGTATACTGCTAAACTATTAATTATTTTTGTTATGAAAAAAGAGCGTATTGAGAGCTTAACTTTGAGGCCCCCTGAATTAATGAGGCCCCAGGCCGCGCGCTTTATATGTACAAGGCATAATCTGCCACTGTGTATGGGACAGTCCTTCCTGTAGTTACTTCTAGAGGGCAGTTCTGTACAAAACGCTTATTAATATCTAATTATATATTTCGTAAACATATAAGTCATTTCCGCGTGATTTAAGGGTCAATGCTCTTTGTTGATAACAAAATATAATACGCGCACGTGAACAAACTAAAAATAAAACACCGTTAATTAAACATCATTTAAACGTCATTTAAAATATGTGAATGGAAAAACGTTTAATGTGATGATTTCGTTCAATTTACAAAAGATAAAAAAAAACTTAAACCCAAATTTTGCAAACTTGTCTAATCTTCTATAGGGAAGGTTTCACTGGGTTTTCCAAGAATTCATGAGATACTCATAGAAACTAAACGATTTTTTATCAATCTTGGCTCTGTTGTTGAACAATAACCAGCTAGAAGCGGTTGAAATGCTGTGCTATTGAAGATTGTTGAAGATTCCATGGATGGAATGCGTCAAGAATACAATTGTAAATCAATTTCTTCAAAGAGAGCGAGGGCTTCTTCATCTTCTTTTGGTGCCTTGTTCTTGTCAATCTACGTATCCTTGTTATTCCTCCAACTGTTTGTTTTTTTCGAGCTGGAATAATTCAGGAGCTTCCAATCCGGACCACGACAGTTTCTTTCTTACCAACTACCATTTATCTTCTACTTTTTCCTCCATGATGATCTGCAGAAGGCGATACTTTGGTCCAAGAATGATGTGTCTAAGGTGCTAAATTTTACGTGTTTTTACTGTATCCAAAAGCTTCAGCTTTTTGTGAAAAAGTTGAAGAACGGAATTAAAAATTGAGTAAAATTGAGTACTGTGAACATGTGGATATTGCTTTCTTTAGACCATCATGGAGAAAAAGTTAGTTGGAAAGAAAGAAGCTACTTTACAACATTCGCAACTGCAGCTGGGAAGTGTAGTATTGTTTGTTAAAAATTTATGGAGAAAAGACAAAGATCAGTGGATCCTTTAGGTCCGAAAGCAAACAAAGCAGGTCTAGAAAAAGAAGGAATGATATATGATTGAATGATCATCCATAATCATTTTCATTACTTATTCGACGTTGGTGTGTTGCCAACAATAAAGATGGCTAGCAATTTTAAGATATGTACCAAAAAACACAATTGGACTTATGGAGGTATTAAAAACATGTACACATTTTTTTTTATTGAATATTTACCTTCGTACAATCTTCCCCATCCCGTAACATACGCAGTCTCTCCAATGAACCCATTATCATCAGTAGGGACACAGACGGGTAAAATATTCGGTTGAAATGTTACAGGCTCATAAAATCTGAAAAAAAATCAACAGTGTTATCTTATATCTTACACAGACCCCTTCTAATTAAATCATTATCTTCATAGACCCCATTACTTTTTTTTTCCAATCTAAAGCAGTGATGCACCTACGGCGACCCGCAGAATGAACTTCCGTAAAAGGAAGTAAATTCATCAGATCATTTAAAGCCATAGCTTTACTTGTGTTTATTGCTAGAAACCCTTAAATTCCCCGAATTTTTCATCATTGACTTTCAATAGACCCCTGGAACACTATAATTCCTTTTCAAGACCACGGGGGTATATCTGAACTCCGTATTAGATTATAGAGCGTACCTCAGCAATGCTAGATCGTATTCAAACGTCCTGGGGTCGAATTGTGGATGCGAGGCGACGATCTGGACCCTCCGCTCCTGGAAGCCGTACGGTTCCTCTTCGCTGGCCAGGTCGTGCTCTCCAAGCCGCAGCAGAAGATCGGACGGCGGAACGCTGAAAGTTTGTACTTGTCAAATTATTGCCGTAATGGTGTTGTCGATTACAGACTCTGCGCGCGTGTCATTTGCTTGATGATCGTCTCAGTTTTTGGAGATGACATCGTCGTTAGACGAATGGTAACATAGTTTGGCGGCTGGTACCGTAATGCGTTTTAATCAAGGCCATTAAACAACGATATCGCGTGTCTTTCGGCTCGTTAATCCTTCGGATGGATAGCGGTTGTGGACATTAGCCGTGACCGTTCGTGACGGATGCAACTCGGTTTTCGTGATACGATTCATCTAAGTTATCGCAGTTAAGCGACATTGGGCGCGGTCAGTGTTTGGTCCAAATCTTTGCAACGATAAAACAAATAATTACGCGTTCTTGAAACACTCTAGTGCTATATTTATTTGTCGACCTTCACAGTACGATCTCAAGTTAAATAATACAAAATTAACAATAAACATGTATTATACGATAGATCGTGATCGATTTTTTGCAATTAATTCTGAAATAATCGATCAATTCCAGGTAATGTAAAAATAATTAAAAATCCTCAATTATTTTTTATTATTACCCAACAATTTTTTTAAATGGAAAAAAAATATTTATTAACAAACAATAATTTATTTAAATAACATTGAAAGATTTTTTTTTTACAAATACAGTTAGCCCTCCTATAACTCTATGTTTTCAAGGTTAAATTAAATGTTTCGTAAACGTGTTTATTTGTGCACTTACTTATGTTTCTTACCACAGAACCAGTATGCTCTGGGAAGGAAAACCCTAAACTCTTGACCGATAACAGCCTAGTCTCGATACTTTCGCTCCTCTTCCTTCTTTCTAGGGGACCCCTTTCTTAGGTCTTTCCATGGTGAAAGGATTAATAATCACTTGTGACTCGTTATAAGCAGATAACGCCTTGAGAAGAGGGAAACGAATACCGAGACAAACCCCCTCTTACTTGCTTGAACACAGTTGGGAGGGTAAAATCTGATACCAACAGGGTAGAAGTTATACTCCAATGCCAGCAAAGGAAGCCCTCACGTCACATGTGAGACTTGAAGAGTCTGGCAAGGCCCATACGCTCAGCGTAAGTGTCCTATGTCTGACAAATGATGATGATGATGATGATGATATAATACAATGGCGACCAAAATAATGGTCTATGCACTTTGGTTGACAGAGCATTATGTAGAAAACAGTGATTAAGAGGCTGCGTTATATGAGGAATGACTGTATCTCTGATGTTTTTTCTCGCTCCGTACCGGATGCGAGCGAAGAAAGACATCGCATGTGCAAGTGCGACGAGACGGGAGACGTGCGACGACTATTGATGAAGAATTCATCAATATCATAGACCCCATCGGGCAGCGGCGTCGGTTTCCAGCTGCCATGACGGATCAATTAATTTTGTAACATTCAGGAAATTAATAACAAATGATCGTAAATATTTATATTTAGTTTCGCTCGATTGATGCCATGAAGAATACCAATAAAATAATTATTACAAGTTAATTTTGTAAAAAAGCTACGTTTATTGCGGATTATATAATAATGTAAATAGTAATAAAACTGCAGCTGGCAATGAATCTGATAAATGTGACTTCGTACGAATAAAAATAAAAACTGATTGGATTCTAAGATATCGAACAACATGTTTATTCTTAATATTTTATGGGTACCGAAAAGAAAAACATTACTTTTTTGCATCTCGCATTTAAGGTCAATTTTTTGTCCGTACACGATGAAGTAAAGATCATCGTATTTTTTTCTTTATAGTACAGTTCTTTGGCTTTGTATTTTGCAGTTCTCAAAATCAAGCAGCTTTATTTCCGGATATTTAAATCGAGTGATTTAATAAACATTTCTAAATCAGAACGACCCTCGAAATTCGAAAATAACCTACTAAAGAACTTGGTAGGTATGGATTTTTAGATTGTAAAAAAAGTATTGAAGAATTATCGTAGACGTTGACATCGGACATGGACATAGTCCAATATGCTGAAATATTTTAAATAAATCTCTCCTTTGAATTTTTTAAAGTCAATTCCAACGGATTCGACAGAATTAAAAGTCGTCAGTATTGTAATCTGAAACCAGCAAGTTTTAACAAGAAGAGGATCGACAAATTGACAGAAATATACAAATCATAACCATGATACATGCATAAAATATTGAAATATATTATGGGAACCCGAAAGTAATCGCGCTTTTTATGAATGTATTTTTTTTTCATATTTCTTTCATATATTATTACAAAACATGATGATGAACAACATCATCATAGCTTGAGCGTAATTACAATCGAATTATGATTTTTAAGTGACCTGCTACTGAGCGCAATTAATACTCAGATGGGTGACCATTCCGAAGAATTCTTGTGACGTTGACGAGTGACCCTGGTTAACAGAGGGATGGGTGGAGGCTGACGACCTTCATTTTATAATAGAAATGAATTGACAAAATATAAGGCAGCAGAACTTTTCAGTGTAAAAAATACTTCGGTTCAGAAGGGATCGGGAAACCACCGCATTACTACTTCAATGAAAACCTTGTTCATGGTTTTTCTATTTTCCTTGTTGTTTTTCAATTCCTTTTTTTGAAAAAACTTGCCGGTTTTAATCCAAATACTCGTCCAAGTAGTTTTTGACTTCAGTTATATTTCTAAAACGTTTTTTTCTGAAAAAAGTGTGTTCCGTGGACCCGAAGAGATAATAATTGGAAAGAGCAAGGTCTAGGAAATATAAAGGATGGGGCAGATCCTCTGAATTTAACTCCTCATTTTTTTCTTATGTCATTCTTGCGCCACTTTCATAAGAGGGCATGCATTATCGTTGTAAAGAATTAATCCCTTTCTGTTGGATGTTCTGAACAAAATTGGACCTTTGACTTTCATTTTCTCTTTAACCTTCCCGTTCTGATGGGGTGTTTTTGATTATCCGTCAGAGCCGTGCGGTGCCTTGGGGGAAAAGAGGCGACCGCCTCAGGCGGCACCGTAAAAAGGGCGGCATTAACCGAAAGAAAGAAAAAAAATTAGGTAGGGGGTCAGCATTTCAAAGTTCCCCTCATCGGGCGTTCGATTCTTTACATCTGGACATAAATGTTAATCTTTCTAATTGTTAACAAGGGTATAAAAGGGTAAATTCTTTGTCTCGACAACAAAGAATTAAATGGGGTTTTTCGCTATTCTTTGTTATCTTACCATTCAATTTATTATAATTCCTCGATGGTTAATTAAGAATCCAACTCGATCAGGGATCTCAATATGTCATCATCAAATTTAGAAGGTCGTCCAGATTTAGGCGCATCCTTTAGAATTCCATTTCGCGATTTGAACTTTAATCTAAATTGAAATCTAAATCATGCTATCAGCACTTCACCATAAATGTATTTAATAGCTTTAGTGACTTTGCTGGTATTGGTCCTGGTAAAAAACAGCATACAATGTCTGATGTGTCCTTCGTCAATTTCTGGTTTCGACATTTTACCCTTGACAATTATATATTTTTTTTACTCATAAACAATGCTAAACAATAGTTCTAAGCAGAAAAACTTAAAGAGATATCATTTCTGTACCAAATATTAGGTTTTAAAATACGCGTGTTCTTTCGGGTCCTCTAATAAATGTTTTAAGGTTTAGTTAATTTAAATTCTAAGAACTAAATTGAAAAATAGTTACCTGTCGACGCAATGGGCTGCAGTGATGGCCCAGTTCTCGTTGAGAAGAGCCGCGCCGCACTTGTGCAGGTAGGTAGAGGTCCTCCACTGCCTGAGGGAGATCTGCCAGGGCCACTTGCCGAAGGAGGCCCTGGAGCCGCCGACGATGCGCGCCTCGGGCCAAAGCCTCCTGCCGCACACTGACAACACCAACAAAGTTGAATTGAGCACCAACATACTTGCGACGGCCATCGGTCACACTGTACACCACAGTCACAGCTCCAGACTCATCAATCACATTCTACACACAGTCCGCCGCGATGGACAGAGCCGGCGCTCCGGCGTGCATTGATCTTTGGGAGTGAAAAAATCCTGACTGGATATACCGATCATGATTAGTTTGGTTGCGATGTGGCAATGGCGATGCGGTCTTCCACATCGCCACCGTGTGCAGACGCGCACACCTATCTACCACCCGGGTGATTGACACCAGTTTCCATTTACGGTTACGTTCGAAACTAATATTCGTGCCAAACATAATCTAAAAACTGGAATTTAAATTACAATCTTGATGAATCGCAACGTTTGCACAAATATCGACCCGATGGGTAGTTGGGAAACAGACTTAACCCGTGAACGACCACGCGTGACCTTTAAAGAGCCGGGGAATCGTTCACGGAACGAATCTACGATTGGTTATACGAAAAAAATGTTATATAACATCTCGATTTATTATTCGGATGCCTGAAATCAGGTTTCAGCGTACGTGAGCATTTTTTGTTGTTGTGTTGATACACTTATTTCTGACGTATCTTGGCATTGATAGGCATATCCGATGACTAATTAATTGCTGGCTATCGAAACTGCGATTCTTTGCATGTGAAAAAAATAGAAAATCGATTTTTGACCTAAACCAAGACTTTTATAATACGTTAGCCTTCATATTCGTCAGACAAGACCCTTTTACGACCTCTTTCTATTCCAAAATATCGATAAAAACTTAAACCCTAAAGTTTTACATGTCGTCCATGATAAAAAGAAGAAAAATAAGAAGGTAAATAATCGAAGCCACATTGTAAATAATCGACCACATGATCGAAGCCCATTTAGATTGGATTAAGCACAGACGAAGAACTAAATGTTTAGTTTAGAACGAGTTATCAGCAGTTGTGGTTTCAAAAAAATATTTTTATTGCCTATTCTGCATTATAAGCTATCGCAAGAAAGATTTTGACAGCTTTTTTATTTTCGTACCTCGTGGAAATGGGTTTTACATCGGTTGCAAATCTTCTTACTTGAAGATTTAAGACTATACCTCACAGATTTTAATCCAAATATTGAATTGTTATCGGAGCATCAGGTTCCCTCTCATTAACAGCATTATTTGTATTGAGTTTATTTAGTATTGGGATTGAGAGGTACCAAATCCAAATACTATAATTACATGTAATAAAATGTAAATAAAAATAATAGATGTTTTTCTTTTTTACGATTGATCACTCTATAAAAAACCCTATCAAAGTGAACAGAAACAGGTGTTGTAGCTAATTAAGGCAAATGATGCAAGGCACCGGGGCCCCCAAAAGAAAAAATTACCAACAAAATATTTTCATTACACGTTTTCACTTTTTTTTCAGGTACAAAATTTCCAGTTTTCTGTCAGTAGCTCCAAAAAGATATTTGAAGTCAATAAGATAAGTTCAATTTTAGGCACGATAGGGGGGGGGGGGATCCACGGGAAAAAATAAGGACACCAAGGGGTCTATGGTGCAAAATAGTTTATGAACATATGTTTTAAATAATGAAGACCGCTTTAAAAGGGACAAAATTAATTTAAAAATGTGATCTCTACATTCCTTTGTAAATTCTTTTAGATGCAAATATGCAATATGAATCTCAAGGATTGCAAGAATGCAAACTATGCCGAATAAGGAAATGTACAATTATCACAATTAACATAATTGTGCGGAATCTGCTATAATAATGTACAGCGAAACCCCGTTTTTACGTACCCGGATTTCACGTTTTCTCGCTATTTACGTTCAGTTTTTACTGACCCGTATTAATTTAGTACTCGCATTTACGTTTTTTATTTCCCACAATGTACGGTTGAAATATTTAAAATTCGAATAATTTTATAAACTTATCGAAATAAATACTCAACGTTTTTAAATGTTAGCAAGAAAAATAAGTCCAGCAATATGAGATAAGGCCCTGCAAATTACGTCTCGATGTACTGCATCAAATCATTTTAAGAAGAGGCACTCTGTGGTGTATAGATCAGTTTGCAGGCAATCTCGAAGTGTTGATTTGGACATCGCTGAAGATTGGAAGCAGACGGATGTTTCTACTCTAATTGCAGACTATGCTCCAAGAGATGTTTTTAGTGATTAGGGCTTATTAAACAGGTCTGTTTTTCAATGTTCTTCCCTCGAAGACATTTGGCTTTAAGGGTAAAACTTGTAATGGAGGGAAATTAAGTGAAAACAAGCTAACTGTTCTTTCGATTACAAATTCAGATGGCAGTGAGAACTAGAGAAGCAGTGAGTCAGTAACTGGAAGCAAAAAAACCCCAGTGCTTCAAAAATGTCAAGTCATTACAAAAGCATGAATGACTTCAAAATTGTTAGAAAAACAACTTTTAAGCTTAGATGCTTTAATGGGAGCTAAGAAAAGAAAAAACTGAGTAATATAAAATTAGCCTTTTTCTCTTCAAACTGTACTAATGAACTACAGCCATTGGACTTGGGAATAATCCGTGCTTTTAAACATACCACAAAAATCTGGTACAAACATTATTATCAATATTAGAACGACGACTAGAATATTCCAAAAAAATTAAGATAACACACTGAAGTACACTGTTAGGCCATGGGGTAAAATTGAAGAAATACATACATACATACATAAGTGGCCTTCTAACCCTGAGACGGGTCTTTGCCATCTGGAGGACACTACGCAATCTCTAGCAGAAACACGTTCGTCCCAACCCTGATACCAGGACTGTGACGGTCGTCCACCAGGTTATCTAGGCTCTTCAAATACGGGTCAGGTTACCAGCCATCGGGCGGATTGTAACAATAATAATCAGACGAAGCTGGGACCAATTCGTATTAAATTTACGGTCTGGTCGGGTGCTACGGGCACCTCCTGATCACTACGTGTCCCAGTTTGTCACGGGAAATGGCCCCTTTAACGCCAATCTTCATCGGCTGGGCCTCATGGATAACCGACATCATCGGAACACATTCTTCGGGAGTGTCCGGAGTTTCGTTCTGAGAGGGAGACTATGCTTACAAGGTTTTTGTGATTTGCGTCGGTCAGGTTGGAGCGAGATTCTCCTCCCTTAACCTATTACCCTTGCCTTCTTAGGTGTAGGTCGCTTGTATTTCTAAGGAGTCTTTAGATGCGATGGTTGCCACAATGGCTCGTCAGATGTAGTCTACATTTAGACACACCGTAGAGCGGCCCCTCCATGAAAACCTCACCCATATTTTCCATAACACTATTGTAAATATTTCGAATATGACATCCGAATAGTTAGTAATAAGTTTATTTCGCATTTATTTATGTATATATTATATAAATCCAGAACGTTATGTGCTGAGAATAAATAAAAATCTCATAAAATCACCTGAAAAGCCTGACTCCTCATAGAATCTATGAAACCATGAACCGTGAACACACAAAATAACGATCAAAAATTATTTTCGAAAGGCTGGAATCGTTAAGGAACAAGAAGATAACATATAATATACTAGCGATGAGAGCCTGTGCAAAGATGGGTCAAAAACACTAGTAGAAGATATTACGGCGCACAATGCTCTTGATGGCTGAGAACAAATTTCTAGCGAAACTTTACAAAATTATATGGACCTCGACACTAACTTGATGACATCTGAAGTTATGGATATCGATGATATAGTGGACAGTCACATCCACAAAAACTTATCCGACAATGAAATTATCTGATGAAGAAGAGGTAATAATCCATCCAATTCCAACCAAAGAGGATATTCCAATTCCAACCTATTAGGCATATTGAGGGCCTTAGAAGCTACTTTCTTAGCATTGAAAACGTACAAGACGAAACTTTCTTATCGATTTATAAGTTCGAAAAAGTTGTAAGCCATCTACGTTTTCCCTCCAAATACGTTTATTTTTATCGGTCCCTTAAAAAACGTAAAAAAATACGATAATAAATTACGGATCAAACAAGTAATTATTATAATTATGCTTCTAAGAATTATTGCTATTGATGTAAACAGTTAATTATCCGAATTAAAAATAATTATATATATTCAATCTCGGCGCTTTTTAATTATATATTTTTTGTTCACACTAAAGATGTTTCAGATTAGGGTCAAGCAATTATATTTCTTACGCAAATAATAAAAATTGCATAACAGTCCACCTTTCCTTGATCAATGTAACGAGCGACGTCGCCGAAAAAAAAATTCGGTCCATTCACGGAGCGCATTGAAAATTTGCAGAGCAAAAGTGAAGCGCGGAAACCGTTTGTCGCCGTGCAGAACGAAAAATTAAATGGCAATCGGCGAAAATTAGCACATGGACCGAATGCAGATTGACGACCCTAATTGTACGATTCGAAAACGAAAAAAATGCAAATTTTCCGACGAGGCGCATCTTCGGAAAATAATGGACAACCTTGCCAACCGGACAATGTACGAACATAAGTATGCGTATACATGTTTGTATTGTCGCCAATGCCGATGCCGAGATGAAAAAATGACCATAACACCACGTAATCATTTAATTTTTATTACATGCCGAAGAACAAATATAAAAATGATAATTTTGCAGTGGATTTCATGAGCGCGATAAAAAAATTGCAGTAGTTTTAGTCACAGTTTCAGCGAAATGTCTTTCTTTGGACAGTGTTAACGGTACAGCGAATGGAATTATTATAGTTTTTAGCTTAGTTTTAAACACGTATGAGCATCAAAGTTTATTTAAAACAAAAAAAACACGGTGAATGAACGGCAGCATCTCATAAATGACACCATTGTTCACAGATCGCATAAAAAAACGCGTGAGATTCACAATAATTCTTCACTTTTTATGTATTTTTTTTTTATATTTTTTCACAACGAAACGTGGTGCTGCTGGTTCTTGCAGCGCTGGGTGACTGAAATAGGTCGGTGTTGGGTCCAGCGGCGGACAGCAGGTCTCTGCCCCTCCATTTTTCATCATCTGTTGTTGCTATCAGGTATTGTCAATACCGAGGATAATAATGTGGTGACTTCCTGCGCCATGCGAACTTAAAACAAAGAGGTGGTGGCGGATACGAAGTGCCCGACATTGACCCGGAGCCAGGGTCACTGCAGGTGAGGCACCTTACCACCGATCGGCGACAATGGAACAAGAACCAACCCGCGAAATTATTTTCCATTGAAAACGTTGAACAGCCCTACCGCGCGTTGATCTTTTCAATGTCATTTATTTTTTTCGCGATTTTATCGCGTCCTTACTCGAGGACACTATCAATAGTTATACCACTGAGTATATGATATTGTTTTTTAAATACTAATTTATACGAACAAAATCGATGAATAAAAATTGAGAAATGTTTTTATCATTGACCCCGATTCGCATTATCCCTTCATTTGCATTTTTTCGACAGTTTTCTTGCATATATCTTAAGTATAAAAGAATTTAAAATAGGCTCTGGTCACTGTGACATAAATTAAAAATAAGACTGACGACATCGCCTCATAAAAATGCTGAGATATCCTTACTTAACCGTTTTCCTACACAGACCCCTCCTAACTAAATAATTTTCTTCATAGACCCCTTACATTTTTCTCCAATCTACAGCATTAATACAATTACGGCGGCCTGAAAAACTCTTTGCACGTATCTGCCAATGAATATCGAATAATAATAAAAAAAATATTGGAAATTATACTAAAGTCAGTCGTTTTTTGGAAACGCTAAAAATCCTTGATATTTTCTCAACTTTGATGGTTCACCATAAGAAGATGCAGAAGTAATATTAGCTATAGGAATCTTAAAATAAAATAGAAAAAAGTATTATAAACCTCCTATAGGGGGTAAAACACTAAAACACTATAGGGGTCTATCGGAGGTTTCACCTGAACCCCGGCGTAAATGATGTTTTTTTCCCTTAATTTTCTGATATTTATTGTCAACTAATTTGGCACTTATCAAGCTGTACAGAACCTTCTTCATAGCTTGATTAGTATATACTTTAAAAGAGATTGAGTTTTAATTATTATAATGTAAGTGTGGGCCAAATAAAAAAACGTTTTTTAATCATCGACATTAATTTTAAGTAGGATTTTTTGACCAAAAACAACGTCGCGACTATTTTGCGACTAAAAGTTGCGACTATTTTTGATACCCGAAGTTGAAACAAATATAAAAGGTTTACGTTATAGCAAACTCAAGGAAATAACGAAAAAATCGCTGAAGAAACCAAAAGCCATATCAAAAATTGCTGAAAGATTGATCAAAAGTAGCACAAGTATATGATGTAGCTTAAGTTATATAAAGTCAGCCCTCCAACAACGAAGAAATCGGGACCACGCTATGGAAACCCGCGCTATAGAAACAAGAGGTACTCATACAAAAGAGAGTTTTTAAATTTTATTTTGTAACTAACATTATTTTTCCAGCACTCAACTTCAAACAGTTTGTTAACCGATCCGTCACGGCGGCTTGAAACCAACGGTGTCGCCCGATGGGGTCTATTTACTATGAAATTAATATTTGAAAATACCTCAAGCATTTCAAGTCAATGCAGTTAAACCCCCACTAACACTAAAATCGGGACCGTGTTATTTGGAGTCGTGTTATTGTGGGAGTGAAGACGTCCAGCTGTGTGCGTATAGCCTGGCACGTGTTAAATACACAGACGCTAGCCAACGTTTGGCTGTATGCGAATGCGACCGCGCAATTGGGGAATTTGCGGCGAATATTTTAACTCAGCGCGTCATTCGGGTTAGTGTAATTGGGGGATCCACTGTATATTGATAAATTCTTCATCAATATCTGACTTGAAATGTTAAAAAATGAGTTACTCTTGGAATAATAATTATTATTCATAATTTGGTCGATATTTTGAACTTTTTTACTAATCAATATGACGTGCAAAGACGCGCGAACTCGGCGATGTCCCGCCGCTGACTGAGGCACGGCGCCGTCTCAGAGTTCACGCTACATATGGCACAGTTTCATTCGCACATCGTACCGTATGCGAGCGAGAAAAAACATTCCGTCCAATAGAAACATATACATATTGTTTTTTTGCAATTGCGGATAATAAAGATCAATGATTACTTGACCCCATCGGCATGGCTAGGTTAAACAAATATCATAGCTTATAAGAGTTACTGATTGCTGAATTTTAATGATATAGTTTTAATTTTTAATGCGCTTTTAATTCGCCCGATCGTCCGAATGACCCTCGCTCCGGGTTTATGTACGGCGTTTAATTTTCTGCAGTGATTTATGTGCAAAACTCGACAGACAATAGGCGGCGCCACCTTCGCCTCGACGTCATTAAAATTTTTAATTACGGAAAATTAAGTGAAAAACACATTGACAAAACAATAAATTGCAAAATATGCCGTATCGTTAGCGAATACGGAAGCGGCGAATATTTTCGCCGCTAATTCCTATATATTAATATTTAACACTGAAAAAATACAATGGGCCAATTTCATGGGCGATGACTCCGATACATAATGACGGTATTTCCGTATGTGGAGGCTGTACTAAAGTAAACAACGCTCGGGTCAAGGGTTATCAATTACAAAAAAAAATAAACGGCGACTGTTAAATGCAGACATACCATCCTCTTTCACACCATTTTTTTATTAAGAATATTATTGAAATTTACCATCAGTAAAATCTGTCATGTTGAGGGAATCAGCTGAGGCGATCGGCGAGCCTGTCGATGTTATACCTTCAATCGGCGATACCGTCGATTTTTCTGTCGACAATACACCATCCGGAGATATAGTTGAATTCGCTAAAGTATCTAAATGAAAAAAAAAATATATAAATCCTTTTCTCAGAAGCACTCTTCATTTAAATATAATATAAAACATTTTCCTTATTTCTTTGCATTAAATTCAGGAGCGCGCCGTCCATATGGCCAGATTGTGCGGCGCACACAAGCGCCGGAAAGTTAGGCGCGCCAAGAGGAAAAAAAAAAAAAAAAAATTAATAAAAATGAATTATATTTCTTAAAATCGACATAATATTGAAGTTGTAGTTCTGCACACAGGCGCCGGATATTCTCGGCGCGCTACTGAACAAATTGCAAAGCAAACCTCTCATATTATATGCAGAATTAAGCCCTTATTGTATGTTTTATAAAGGTTTCGAAACCTTTATTTTGAATATAGTACCTGATATAATGGTAGTGCTGTTATCGTCGCTCGGGATTGGCGTCGTCGTCGCATTCGACATCGATTCATTGAACTTCAAAACACTACTGGTCGTAGTAATATTCAAAATCGACGTCTCGTTCAAGGATGACGTGCTGGGCTCGGTTGGACCACTCGATACAAACATGAACGTGCTGAATTCTTGTTCGTCCAATGGAGTCGTGGTAGAATTTTCCGACATGCTGTCGTTTTCTTGCTTCGTCGACACCTCCACGGTGAATATCGGATTGGTAACCTCCGGCGTATTTGTCGTCGATGTTATTCTGATCGTGGTTGAGTTCAAAATCGGCTTTTCAGTCGTGGATGTGGATGCCACTTTGGTTAGATTGGTTTGGAGCGGAATTTGCGTGGTGGAGTTAATCGGTTTCGTAGTCGAGACAATCGGTTTCTTCGACGGAGGAATAGTGTTTGACGGTTGCATCGTCGGTCCCGTGATATTTTCCAGGGCTGGTGTCACAGTCGGAATCAGAACCCAACCGCCCAACGGCGTAGCTGGTGACCAACCGTCTTCTAAAACAAAAAAATATTTTAATAAAAGCATCGTGATAATATATAAAATGTCTTCTTACCTTTGAGTGTAGTGTTGATTGTTGCAGGCGGCGTAACCGGGGCTTCATTGTAATTGGACCAAGTTACCAATCCTAATTTTTCCGTGGTGGGTTTTTGGGTTTCAACTGTAGTTTTAACAACGATGGGGCCGTCCACTTCGTTGGTCAACGGGTTCACGGTGGTTGTGATCGGTTTGACCGATGATTGCTGTGTCGGCTTTAACACCGGCTTCTTTGTAACGGACGTGGGTTTCGATGTAGCCGTTGTTGTCGTGGTGATGTTAGCCAATCTAGTTACATTGTAAGTCGATGTCGTCGGTTTTTGAATAGGTTTAACTGTAGTTTGAGAGACTACTGGTTTTTTAGTAGGTCGCTCCGATGGCTTTATCGTCGCTTTGTTCGGGAATGTGGTGTTGGTTGTAACTCTTGGCGGCGCCGTCGTCGTTTCAATTTTCAAAGCTGTGGATTGCGTGATTTTTTGAGTTGTCGTAGTCGTGGTCTTTGTCGAGGTCGGTTTATAGACTGTCGTGTTTGGTCTCGACGGTGGTTTTTGACTGGACGGTTTAGCCGGACTGGGTTTGTATGCAGTCGTCAATGGTTTGTGCGTGGTGGGTTCCAACGACGGCCGTTTAACTAAAACAGTTGTCGGTCTTGTCGTCGTTCTTCTGTTAGATAAGGTGGAATTTATTGGTCTTTGTACGCTCGGTCGCGGTGTCACGTTTGGTTTCGTAGCATTCACGACTGGTTTTTCTGGAATGGGTTTCAGAGCGACGGTTGGTTTTACTGGTTTTTGGGAGTGCGTCGATGAATACGTCGACGTGTACGTCGATGTATATGTCGAAGATGGCCGTGTCGTTTGATTCAGTCTGGTATAACTGGGTTTCGTGTAGACTGTCGTCGGTTTTTGAGGCGATGCAGTCGTGGACGGAAGCCTGGTGCCGAAAGGAAGCTGCGACTCCGGTTTTTGAGGCGATGATGGCCTCTTGACTGTTGCGTAACTCGTCGGCTTCTGAGTTGTGGCTTTCGTCGACTCTTGACTGCCTTGCACAGTCTGGAATGTCGATATTTTCATAGGGATTTCTGTCACCGAATCCGGTTTGCTAGATAACTTGTGGTTGTTGACGAATGCCGGTTTAGTAGCATTGTACAATTGGTTGTTGATATAAATCGTGCTTTGAATTGTACTAGCAGTTGTTACATTAGGCTGCTTAGTAGGTTTCGTCGCTAGATAGAATGGTTTATGTGTTGTGGTTGCGGTAGTAGCGGTGGTATTGAATCTAGAAGGCTTCATGACTGGCAATATTTGGGTTTTATCGCTAGTATCCGTTCGATCCAACGCCGGTTCGATCGGTTTTTTAGTTGCTGGCGTTGTCGTTGAATATCTTACGGATGCGACGCTTTGATGAAACACGGTGGTCGATGGCTTCTTTGTGATATAATGCGTGGTCCCCGAGGTGGTGCTCTGAGTTTTGAGTGATACCGTAGGTTTTTGCGTGAGAATGGTGGTCGGAGACACCGACGCCTGATCATTTTTGATGGAGTCTATCGGTTTTTTTATGGGTTGTCCGAATATGGTGTTGTCTTCGATGTTATTTTCGTTAATTGCGTCTATGTAATCCGGTATTTGACAGCACGATCCAAAGTAAAATCTATCTATACAAGTTCCTAAGTGAGTACCGTTGGCCTTGAGGCAATCTATGGCAAACATACATATACCCTCCTCCTTAGTTCTTCTAGATATACACGGTAGGTGTCTGATATTTCTGGCACTTGGTATTACTGAAAAATAAAAAAAAAAGCAGTTGAGTCATATGATCACATTCTGTGAAGTGAGATAAATCGAAAGTACGTCGATAGAAAGCACTTTCTAAGAAAATATAACTAGTCAGTCGTGTGGGTTCGTTAGTGTCCTTTCAGTATCCGGGTGCGGCGCACACATGCATCATATAACCATTGTTTATTTAAATAATAAAGTTTCACTAGATGAATCATGTACGATTTCTTCTGATGTTGTCTGGAAATTAAATGTTATCCGTAGATAGATCCAAGACGATGTCTTGTCGCAATTGTGACTCGATGACAAGAGGTTGGACATGCAAATGGCATTATGTCAGGTATGTGGGTCATCGGAGTTAACCGTTAATCGAGTATCAGCTCGTACTCGAATCTGGTACCACTGCCAAGGTTGTGTCCTAAACGAGTGGGCATTGCCCACTGGGTCTGTGGTCGCAGGCGTAGTGTTAAATGGGACAAAGAGTGTATTGTGTCAGTATCGATTGTAATTATTTGCGATGCGAAATATAAGCACACCATTACGATCAATATTTAATTGTTAATATTTGAATTTTAAAGTTCATCATTTCACCATATGTATTATTCCCCGATCTATCGTTTTCCTCAATCTAACGTTTGGATGATCAATTAATTAAATTCATGGTGATATTTATTAAATAAAACGTTTTACATGATGAAAGTTAAAATTTACACTAAGAGGCGCGCCGTCCATATGGCCAGATTGTACGGTGCACACAGGCGCCAGATAGACTATAGGGGAGCTAATTGAAACGACGTTTAAGAATAAAGCTAGTTGGTACAACAATACGTTTAGAACTATCACCATGGAATCGTATTTCAATTATCGCTAAAAAATAATAAGATTCGTAGGTAAATCGAAAAGTGAGGTTAGATGAGAGTTACTGATCAAATTTCCCTGTTTACTACATATTACGCATTAAAATATACGAAACGCTTGATGTTTTTTTTTGTTATTATTTATTTGCGACATTCCGAATTAATCTTATTACCGCATCTATCGTTGTTTTATGATGTAACTGCAAAATACACTTTATCCTTATGTATCATGCTGGAGTGGGTCGTCCATATGGCCAAATTGTGCAGCGCACAGAGGCGCCAAGGGGAAGAACTTCGTCTACTAGTCTTTTCAAGCACACCAGACGTACATGGGCGATAATTAAAGTTATGCACACAGGCGCCGGATATCTCTCGGTGTGCTTGCTGATTTATTTGTGTAAAAAAAAACACTGGTCTATGTGTTCGTCGAACATGGTCTCCTGCTACCTTTTTCTATTTCTTAAGATGACATCAAAAAACAAAGTTTTCAAAAAAAAAATACAGAATTGCTCTAGGCATATTCTATAAAGGCTTGGAAAATTGGGAAATGTGCCTATCATAAGAAAAAGAAATTAATATTTATGAATAAAGATTTTTTAAGAAAGTCATACTGTATATTTTTAGAAATTAGTTTGTCTAAAATTGGGCTCTGACATAACCATCTTAATTTTTATTTAAACTAATCGTTACATTTTAGTTACGTTTGATTTTTAAAATGAATGATTAATTTTTAAATTAGCCGGAAGAGGAAGTTTCACGAGCGAAAAGGGAGAAAGCTCATTTGAATCGATATCCAATGACTCAAATCGCTCGCAACGGAAACGTTTATATCGTGATGCATCGATTTTTTTTGCTGTTGTTGAATTATTTAATTTGTCGTTAGCCTTTTTTGAGTTTATTCGCACCGCGTCCATTGTTCCCGAGGAATGTTCCCAAGTTCATTTTCAGCGTGGTGACCTTTGAATCGTCGTTCGCACGGTGCTCCGCCGACAATTAACGTCGGATTCCCATGCGCTTTTTTCCTCTATTGAAACACAGCGATTAATTATATCGCCGAGTGGTAATAATGGTTCGTTAATCTCTTCGGCCGATGGCAGATTCGGTGACGTGTTAACAACTTTCTTCGGCGATGACGCACGGCCATAGAAAGTTACTTAACACCGGCGTGCCACATAATCACAAATGCAAGAATCGGATCGAAGCATTGCGATCGAAATTGTCGCTATGGATGTGCCGGATGACCCGGTTCCGTTCGCGGATCCGTGTCCTTCGAGCCGACCCGATTGCGCGCGAAGGAGGAAGTCATGAGGCGTTGTGGTCATGACGCATTCCAGGTCATGCGGATCGTTACGCCTCCTTTGTTTGTTTACTCGGAACAATGACCCGCTGAGACACTTGTCGCGGGTTGGGGAGCCCTCGGAGAAAGTCCGAGAAGGCCCCGGTCCTCGAGTTCACCATTACGAAATATGTTGGGGGGCCGTGAACTTGGTGAGTCACACGGCGAGCGAATATAAAAGTGGGTCAAGCTGGCCACCGACTGACAAACCCGTTTGTCACAACTCACTAACGGTACACACTCCATACCAGATGCTTTGCTCTTTCGACAAACAAACAAAAACCCAAAATGCCGGTGCGCTCCTTTGATTACATCAGTCGACTACGAGAAGAGCGCCGAGGAATCCGGCCGTTTCCTTGACCCAACTAAACTTATTTTAATAAAACAGAAAAAAACGACAATTCTAGTCGGATGAATGGATGACGATTTATCTAGATTTAAATAATAATTAATTTTAGATAAAAACCTAAATTTTATACCACTTTGGTTTGTGAGAAGAAAATAAATCGACAACATTGTGCAATGCTAAAAAATGCAATGGACATATTTTTAAAACTAACGGTTATCGATCAAAATCTGAAAGACTTCTTTCGAGTCATCTATGGAATCAGCTATCATTAGATTGAGTTACACTTATCCTTGACGTATAGTGACATTAGTGACCATATTGGTTGCCTACCTAAATACTCGTCGTAAAGGTTTCAAATGTTTCGATGTCCCTGAGATTTATTCCTATACCCGAGGATGAAAAAACAACACGAAAGAGCGACGTTTTTGAGTCATTGAATAGATAACGACATAATTTCCAGGTGTTAAATGCCAAAAAATGCATTATAGACAGAAGCGCGCCGAGAGTAACCGGCGCCTATGTGCAGAACTTTAATTATCGCCCATGTACGTCTGGCTGGCTTAAAAAGATCTCTTGGCGCGCCTAACTAACGGCGCCTGTGTGCGCCGCACAATCTGGACGACGCGCCCCTAGTCACATAGTGACAAATGTTATTACAATGGAATTACTATATACAGTATTGGAATAAATTTATGATCAACAAATATGTTTGAATCATCGACATCCCCGTCATTCAGTATTTCCAGCGTTGATTGCGCTTTAGCACGTTTGTGTGTCCCCTTTAGTGCATTATTCGTGCAAATCGAAATGATCTGATTATTTAGCATGAGCTTTTCAGTTTCAAGGTACAGCAGCGGCAAGGGGCACATATGCAACTGGCACACAAGATGCGCTCATTTATCTACCGTAATTCATTTTATTATATTAGTATGTTCTATTTTTAAATTTTTCCTACTTGGCACCCCAGGTATGTGTGCGCCGCACAATCTAGCCATATGGATGGCGCGCCCCCAGTTACGGAAGTACTTACATTAATTACATCTAAGGTGAGATTATAATACTGATTTTTGAGAAATACGATTCATCAAATATCGCATATTGAAAATAATGAAAATAAAAGCTTCCGCATATATTAATCTCTATTGTTTCTATATGAAACCGGCTTATAAGCAGATTCTATACAGTAACCAAAGTAGGGAACAATGGTGTTCTATAAAACCTGTAAAGCAAAGTACCTGTTAATATCCCTCGTTAAATTTAACAATCTTAGTTTTGTTTTGATAATTATTCAGTATTGATTATTAAAACTACAGATTACTGTAGCTAAGATTTAATGTATGATTATTATATTATTATTCACATTTTTTACAGCAATTAATTTGTGGATAGTTTGTCGATCGCTGGATTAATTATACGCTCGCTCATTTGCAATTGGGTAACTAGGGAAATCGTGAAAAATTTAATCGAACACAATGTAACGGTCGATAAGCGCGCGCTCGCATTCAAACGTATCGATTATCCGAATCGATTTGGTATCGATTTCCTCGAATCGGAATCGATTACGGAATCGATTTGATCGGATTTAGGAAGCATCTGCCGACGTCAATATATCGACACCGTAATTGATCAGGAAATCGATTGGAGATTACATCATTAGATCTGTGGCGATTATTCTACCACGTGCGAGATGATTTGCCGCAGTTTAATTTGAATTTAAGCCCCCTAGCGGATCAAGTGGCATCGTTAACGATCATCAGCGCCATAAGGCTAAAAAGGTGCGTTTCCGAACCCCCGAACTGTCGAAGCGTCCAAAGTGCGCAGAGGCCGGAAATGCACCTTAAGGCGTTCCGCGAGCGAACAACCCCTGTCTCTAGTCTTATTACTGCTGATCGACGTGGGGAGACTTCCTGATCCCGATCGCCTTCGATGGATGACCACGGCTGTGCCTTTTTCCTACGGTTGTGCCTTTTCCGTGGCTATCGATGGACGATCGATCGACAAACATTTAGAATCATTCTTCTTTGGTTAGCACCCTCGTGTCTGAGGATCGTATCCATTCTTGTTCCGAATCATCTTGATTTTGTCTTTCCAGGATTCTCTGCATTCTGCATCCCGCATCGCAGCTACTACGGTGGAGCCTGTGGCTGTCTTCACTGCGTCCTTGTACGCTTCTCCAGGCTAACGTTTCTTTTGGCGAGATGCCCAAAGTATCGAAGAATCCTTTTCCGTCTAACCTAAAACCGCTTAACCTAAAATCTGTCTATGAAATTGTGTTTTCTAAACTGTGGAGTGTAAAGGTTTCCCATGGTCTGAGTCGTAATTTTCACTTTTGGTCGGAAAATCGTGTGCATACTTACAATGAAATGTGGATAATTGTTTCTCTGATATGACGGGGGTGGCTTGCGCCACGAATCCACTAGGACAGTCCAGCAACAAAACAAAACTAAACACTAGGAAACAGGCGAGTACAACGTCACATATAAAACTACTTGTGCTCCTGTGCTTTTTGCCGAAGAGTTCACTGAGCATGGTGAGGAAGGCGCCGCGGGGCTCATGCGGCATCCGGCCAAGGCAGCTGCGGCCTGGTACCTGCGCCGGCGCCCCCCGCCCGCTGCAGCCGGCGCCCCTCTCGCTCGCCTTCAGCAGCTGCTGCCGCTCCATGGTCGCTCCTCGGCCCGCTCACTGGAATGCAGCCATGGCCGCGAGTTAATGGAGTCGGTAATTGGCTCGCCGGTGTCCTCTTCAGCGCCGCCGCCTTATTTACATGTGGAATCTCTGAAAATCGACAACGGTACACCGGTCAGACGGTATCGACACACCAATGATAACCGCCGGCTTATCAATCGAATCGTTACGCCAGTTTAAATCAGAGATTAACGGGTTAAACCTGTTGCCGATACGAATTATGCAGGAAATTGTTCGATATAAATCGGAAATCGTGGGTTTGCCACAACAGTACTTATGAATACTTCGCCGCAAGGCGTTGCAATCGTATAGTTCATTTCACTTTTTTGTCGAGGAAACGGCCGCAATCATCGCATCATAAGATTTAGAGCTCATCGATATCGTCGAAAACATTAAGAAACCTATCTATATATAGAGAGGATTGCTGATGGAGTCAACGATGACGTCTTAATGTAAGCTTAGGCGCACCGTCCATATGGTAAGATTGTGCGGGGCACACAGGCGCCAAATGGGAAAAATGTTAGTGATTTCCCGTGGTGCGTCTTTTCAACCTGACGTGCATGGGCGCTAATTAAAGTTCTGCACACAGGCGCCGGGCACTGTCGTCGCGCTACTGGATGCTCCTGAAGAGCCAAGACATTACATTGAATGTGTCATCGCATCTTACGATCAATGCGGAGCACAACCAGGATGTTATACGCTATTTGGGCTAAAAACGACGATGTTAAAAAAAAGAAAGAACGACGTTTTGGCAACATTAAGATAAAAACAGAATCAAAATTGGAATAAGCACTGGAAGAAATACATGATGTATGTCAGGGGTAGTCAACCTATGACCCATGCGCCAAACGTGGCTCATTTCAACTTGTCAATCTAGAGTCAGTGCATGGTAAAACAATAGGAACATATGATTTTACCTTTTCAATGTCTAGAAAATCTAAAATTAGATTATAGTAAAGTCATCAGTGTGTGTACTGACGGCGCTGCATCAGTACACACACTGATGCAGAGCCGTCAGTACACACACTGATGACTTTACTATATGACGCATGATAAGTAAAGCCAATAGCACTGCAATTTTACTAAAATATCACTGCATTATACATCAAGAGGCACTGTTTGGGAAAACTTTAAATATACAACAATGACGAGACGACAATGGCTGACGAGATTTCAGAGAATATTGGGGTTTGTTAGATATGGTATATTGTAAACTTGTCCTTCATTGGGAGTAGATTTTGAAAATTGAAAAATGGTGCTTTTAGGAAAACGAACTACCCCATGAAAGATCAAAATTCGAAACGAATAAATTATTTTCTAGTTTAACAGCATCAATTCGTTCAAAATGAAATTTAAACTGTTTTTTTCTCGCATAGCAAATCAAGATTGAAGTCAAGTGGAAGATTTTCTGAGAAAACCGCAAATTTTGCGTATTTTTTTTATTAAAACTCTCGTGCCAGCTTTCTAATGTGTCAATGCTAATTAATGCATCGTTTTCATTTCAATGACCCTTTTAATGACACGGTCGATTAACTTTCCAGAAAAGACCGTGTAAAAAAGTGATTTCGTTATTAAATCAAATCTATTCAAACTATTTATTCCGCAAATAATTTGAATAGATTTGATTTAATAACAAAATCACTTTATTAAATATTATGGAAAGTATTGACCGCGTAAAAAAAGAGCCGAGTGCAGTTTATCCATAGATATATATACAGTGAAACCCCGTTTTTACGTGTCCGGATTTCACGTTTTCTCGCTATATGCGTTAATTTTTTACAGTCCTGTTTAATTTTATAGCAAACTATGCTATTTTTAATGATTAGGGCTTAGGTTATTAAACATGGCTGTTTTTCAATGTTCTTCCCTCGAAGACATTTGTCTTTAAGGGTAAAACTTTTCATGAAATTAAATAAAAACAATCTAACTGTTCATTTGATTACAAATTCAGATGGCAGTGTGAAGTTTCCTTCTTTTGAAAAACCCAAAAACCTTGGTGCTTCAAACATGTAAAAAAAGTCATTAACGACAAAATATGCGTAGATGCTTTGATGGGAGCTAAGAAAAGAAAAATGATTTTATCCCTAGCCAGAGATGCCCTGCTCATTCAACAAATTTAACACTGAAGAATATAAAATTAGCCTTTTACCCCCCAAACTGTACTAGTAAATCTGCAGCTATTATACTTGGGAATAATCGTTACTTTTAAACATGAAAGTGGTGAAATTGAAGAAATAACGATCAAATATATAGTGGACAGACACATCCGCGTAAAACTTATGCGTCGAAGAATTATCTGGTGAGGAAGAGGTAAACTTATCCATCCATCCATTGAGGGCCTTAGAAGCTACATTACTAGCATTGAAAACGTACAAGATCAAACTACGTTTTCATATAATATTAAATCACCATCGAACTATTGACCTGATGTTATGCTTTTTTCATCGTCTTGAGAGAGAAAGAGAGAGAGATGCTTATGGATTCATTTTCATTTCATTGTACACACATTTTACTATTTTTCGCGGCGCAAGAACTCTCACCAAATGCAAATAGCTTGTCCCCGTTATGCGACATGTATGCGTACGACGGGGTTACTTTGCTAGCAATTTTTGGCATAGGTCTTCTCGCGATCCCTTTACCGTTTTTGTTTGCAGATTGAGTGCGTGTCGACGCCCAATTACCGGCGATGATTTGCGTTTAAAACATTAATGACCCTTTCGCCGAACCGCCGCCGGGCGGAGTCCGGCGAAATGCCGCTTTCCGTTAGGTCGTTAAGGGGTTAACCGGACAATTGGGTTAGAGATGTGTCCACAGGCTCGCGGAGGAAGTGCAGCGAATTCGCCGGCCGACTCGGAGCCGGGCTCCGTTGGCTTAATTACCAGACAGCGTTCGTTGAACCTCGGCCAACCGGCGGAGCCTTAACGGGACCCGGGCCCAAAGTGGCCGGACGAAGAGTCGTCACTCGGACCGCTGTCGTATGACCAGTCTCACAACGAAAGTCAATTTGGTGGAGGTAAAAGCGAAATGCAGCGCGACAATGGATTCGCCGATAACGTCGACTATCTAACCGTGAACGCAGCCTCATTGTCCGCTCCGGCAATGAACGATCCAACGGCGATTGGAATTAATTAAAGGATACGCGAGATAAGACGCATAAATCAGCTGGCAGCGTAAGGTTAACTGTCTGAAATTTGGCATCGATTATTTATAAAATAAAATAACGCCATTTCCAAACCGCAAGTGGCACAATTGAATTAAATTATAATTGCGCGGTATTTAATAATTATACACATTTCGCACAGTGGGTGGGGTCACGTATCGATATACTTATTAAATTCATGCTGGCGAATCCGTTAATAAATCCGCGAATTCGCAAAACTATTGACCCACAAATCATTTCTTTTTTTTCGTATTTTTGTTCAAATCAGATCAATACGCTCGAAATAAATACATTGACACAAAAGTCGCTGGGTTTAGGTAACATGTGACGAATTTTGCGGCGAAAGTTTAATATTTAATTAATTTTTTGGCCATAATACATTTTTTTACGGTTAATTTGAGCGGAGACTTCGACGCGCGGGCGTTATCGCAACCCGCGTTGCACTTTTTTATTATTATTTATTTATTTACGCGTTTAATCACTAGAATAATTCACTGATTGTTATATATTTGCGTAATACGTTTTAGTAATAGTTTAGAATAATTAAATGTGTGCGTTCGTACGAGTTACACCGACCACTGATCTCGACAGACGACCTCAACGGCGGACGACGGCTGACTAACTGTTAAATACATGTGACCCACAAAACAAGGAATCGTTTGCGGCTTTCCAAACTTCAAATAACTATAACTGGGCAAAACCGAATACCAGAAATACGCGCGTATATATTATATGTGACATCTCGGGATTGTCCAAGCGGTATCGGTGCGATAACGTCTGACCCAAATACAGAAACGGACGCCGATTTGTCACGTAATATCTATATTTTTTTGCACAAAATATGCATTGAAAGTGACAGCACGGACGTATGGAATATCGGCAAAATGTATCAATAACAAACAGGTGGTATCCGACAACAAATTAGCAAAATCGAAAAAAAAAAAATACTCTTACCTGCAATAAGCTCGCAGGTACACCGAATCACTGAATGCTTTTAAAAATTTTCAAGTATTTTTAAGTAAATTCATGCGTTTCTCAACTTGTTTTTATTTTATTTTTATCGAATATAAATGTCTAATTTGTTCCTTCCGCAATTTCGTTACGATTACCCTCAATGACAGCGTTCATTAAAAACGCTAATTCTCGGAAAAATTCCGGTAACAGTAAAGCGGATCGTTAGCGATTTTTATTAAATCATTCGACGGCCGTTTCAATGGCACCGAATTGTCGAGCAGGGCAAAAACAAGAACGACAATTATCGTAACAGTTATGACGGCGAATCGCACCGAAATTAAACGCGGCTGTCGGCGACGCCATTAAAAACTTGTCGTATCATCTTTAAGAACTGTCAAATGTTAGAGCAAAAAAATACCGTCGTCATCATCATCATCATCGTTGCCGGATGCGGCCGAAAACGACGAAATGATCTTCATATTCGAAATTAATCGATATATTTTTTATGCATTAAATTTGGGACAGTGGATAATTGCAACTCGCATTGGCTCACATTTGCGGTGAATTATCGGCCATTATAGCTAATTGCGAATGTTGTTGAGTGTGGCTAATTCTTGTACGTTTCCTGGTGTTGTGGGTCTGGTTTTTTTTCGTATAATATTATTAAATCGCGGCCGTCTTCGCGAGGAGACACCGCTCGGATTTCAATTGAATTTTCGTGAAAATGAATGAAAACTGAAAATGATAAGCAGTCTGCACGGGCCGGAATGTAACCGCACGCTTCTGTATGGAGTTCAATATACTCCGGCTGACCTTCCGCCGTGGCTACTGACTATGATCAGCGCTTTTCAAACTTGCGCAATTTGGCAATTCAATCGCGAATAAATGCGACCGATGAAAAACACGTTTCAGGCACGAAAAATCCAACGATTCTCACCGAAACGAGATGCAAGAAATCGCCCGAGAAGATAATCGAGCGCATTATATTTTGAGGCAATTACAGTAAACTCGAAAAACACGATTTAAATCGTCATTTAAACGATTATTACTCGCATTATTTAATTAACTTTTCCGCAGCGATTCAATAATAATCCACGTGCGTAATTTAATTAATTGCAAGATTGAGAGTCGCTCCGAAAGATTATTACGATATTACGTGTAATACATAATACACGCCGGCATCTTGATTGACTAACAATGTTCTTTATATACAATAAATAAATCGAGATTTTGAAATGCGCCATGAATAGACTATATCGAACAACATCTTAAAAAAAGTATACACAATATAATATATTAATAATAATTAAACAGTCAATCGTTACCGTCAAGATCGCACACGGAAAAACTCTACATATTTTTCTCGTATCGCGACGACTGTTCATATGATTGTTTCGGTCATATGGCCAGTTTCGATATGTCTGTGATCACTTTGTTTTCGAATTGGATATCGGATCGAGTTAATTGGTCCGATGTGTGGTCTGAGTGAGTATAGACCTTGACCGCAGCACGGTCATGGTGGAACTGACTGGTCTTGCAGACTCGCCGAAGACCTGCACCTGCCCCATCCTACCAATTCGACCGGTAGGATTCATCCGGTGTAGAATTCAATTATTATTGGACGGCGAAGAGCTCTCGTTACTTATATGCGTGATCGTTCGCCATTAACGTGGGCCTCGATTGGTCGCTGACGGAAATGACTGAAAGCTCGAAAGTCCAACTCTCGTGTGAAAAACAAGATGGCCGCCATACGAATTCATTTGTTTTTGATTTCAGCCATTTTGAATTAATGTTTGACATATTTAAGGTTATGTTGACATATTGTAAATGCATTGCAAACGACTTTTGGCTAAAATGGATTATCGATACTCGTCGCACGCAGTTTCGCAATTGCGGAAAATAAAGGTCAATCATTATTTATATTTATTCTTTAGAATTTTTTAGACAAATACAAAAAGTTTGTGACATGTAGGATTTATATTAAAAGAGTTATTCGAGAAAAATAAAAAACTTGAGTCCCAAATATACCCCATCGGCACGGCTAGGTTAAGACAGCGTACAATTCCAATGTCAAAGTACGTCAGGGCAAATATGCTAAAACAATTAGACAAATGGATGTATATGATTATTATTATTTTTAACCAAAAATATATATTCTTTGTAAATTGAAATGAGTGAAATGATGGACGCCAAAAAAGTCGTCATGGCCAAATAAAATCATCCAATAATATCGCACAAAATGGCGCCTCTATAGTCACTAGTTTTGAATACTATTTTTATATTTAAGGTTATGTTAGTAAGGCGGATTAACTTACCACAAAGATATTAAAAATTCAACAAATTTCAGTGATGAATGATTCATGAACTTATCCATCATCGAAGATGAACTTTGAGTTTACCCATTAACAGTGGCGCACCGACAGTGTCCAGCCTCTGTATGAAAAACTTTAATTGGGGTCCTCCGTCTACAATATAAAAATCATTTTATGACAAAGAATTAGGAAATTTTAATCGAAATTACGAAAGGTAATGAATTTTTTGGCGCACCTAATCATCCGTCGCCTGTGTGCGCCGCACAATCTGGCCATATGGACGGCGCACTCCTGCGCATTAATATAATATAATGAATATTTCATAATAACCCTTTCGCTGCAAAAGAGTTAAATACAATGCATGCATTTTTACATGGCGCTTTGGCGGTTAGTTTACTTATAATAAATATTTAATTTAAACAACGACGAAATATTCTTATCGTTTATAAACACTGCATATACGACATGTACCTCGAGATTGTCAATCAAAGTTGGCAACCTCTGATCTATAGAAAGGCCCTCCAGGGTGACCATGATTTTCTTGGTCGTGGGAAATACGATCGCTTTCGTTGCTCGATCACATTCTTACGGGGCGGAGGCCGACGGATGCCTCCTGCGGCTGCAGCGGCCAGGCTCATCACCACTCTAATTATGTACGCGGAGGAGACCGGTCTCCCTCGCTCTGGTACCGCTATGATGGACCGCCTGCACCTCCGCGCCACTCCTCGCACCAGCTGCACCGTGTGTGGAAATTCTCAGTGCTTCTCTTTTGCTCGCGTACCGCTACACCAGAATCGCAACAATATTCACTGATAAAAAATGAACTCAAAAGAAGCAGGTGTAATGAGAGGGTCATGCGCAGAGTTAATCATTAAGGATATCGTCGCATGGAGAGAGCTGGTGCAGTGGCCCCTCCTGCACGGAAAGAGTGCTTACTCATCGCTCTTACCGGTGAATGCAGTGAAACACTTGGTCACTCCGAGGAAAGGACTATCGGATGAATCACACAAGGAAAATCTGACTAAAAATTATAGCGGAATTCTCCCGTAAATACTTGGGAGATTGATTCAGGGGATCGATTATATCATATGTATTTATTTTTAAATAAAAATGCTTTTACTGCCTGCGATAACTTCTTTAACAATATTTAAAATCTACCTACATACCAATCACTCGCTATCCTGTTTCATCAGAAGTAACTAACGGAATATGATTACATTAATTCTTTCAATTTTTTTTTTATTTTTAAAAGAATCGACTGCAATTTGTTGTTTTTATTCTGGTTAAAACCTTGTTTCGGCAAAAATAAAAGTCGGTCTTATCAGTAGTGCGCCGACAGTATCCGGCGCCTGTGTGCATAACTTAAATTATCTCCCCTGCAAGCTTGGTGTGATTGAAAACACTGGGCAATCACATATATATTATTTAATGTCGATTTTAAGAAATGTAATTCATTTGAATAAATTATTACATATTTAGAAATGTATCCCCTTTCGCCCCTAATTGTCCGGCGCTTGTGTGCACCGCACAATCTGGCCATATGGAAGGCGCGCCCCTTAACCGATCTGTCACGACAAAATTTCAAGTCTAGAATTGATAAATTCTTCGACAATACCTTAAGATTTAAAAAAAATGAATTTTTCTATGAATAAAAATAGTTATTCATGATATATATTAGTAGAAAAATCCAAAATATCGATCTAATTTTGAATTTTTCTACTAATTAATAATGCGCGGAGATGACATGCGCATAGAGCGACGGCCCGCCGCAACTGAGGCCCGTTCTCGGATCGGTTTCTACACTTGCACAGCACGATATTTTTTCTCGCTCCCACTTGCACATGCGCAATGTTTTCTTTCGCTCATATCCGGTACGGAGCGATAAAAAACATCGCACCCATGCCATTGTAAAACAATATTGTTGTTTTTAATTTTTTTTCGTAATTGCGGACAATAAAGGTCAATGATTATTTATATTAATTCTTTAAACTTTTGGCAAATACAAAAACTTGTGGTATCAAATAGACCCCATCGGCACGACCATTTTAATAGAAAATGTCAAGGGGGCTCCTCAAATCAAATGATTATGTTATTCTCACTTTTTACTACGCTCTTATGTTAGAGATAGTGATAGTACGCAAACTGAAGTCGTTGACGTTGTTGTTAGCAAACTATTAATAGTAGGTATGACTAAAGAATTTGAATTGATCTCCGGGGTCTGTGTGCAGAACTTCAATTAGCGTCCCTATACGTCTGGTGTGCTTTAAAAAACGTACTATGGCCAATCAATATTGTATAATTTAAGAAATTTAATTAATTATAATAAATGATTATATATTTAGAATTTCCCCCTCTAATTTTTCGGCGCCTGTGTGCGCCCCACAATCTGGCCATATGGACAACGCGCCTCTGAACAGAACACAAATTGAATATTTTAATAGAAAGTGTCAAGGAGGCTCCTCTAATCAAATAATTATGTTCTTCTGATTAATTTTAATATGGTCTCATGTCAGAGATAGTGATAGTATACAAACTGAAGAAGTTGACGATGTTGTTAGCAAACTATTAATAGTAGGTATGACTAGAGAATTTGAATTGATCTCCGGCGTCTGTGTGCAGAACTTCAATTAGCGTCCCTGTACGTCGATTTTTAAAATTATAATTCATTCTAATATTTATTTTTTTTATATTTTAAAATCTTTCCTTGAGGGCTGTGTGCTCCACACAATTTAGCTATATGGACAAAGCACCCCTGAAGCGGTTGATCATATTAACTTCCTTAAATCCCAGACGGTGAATCATCTTCTCTTGTATTCATAATTGGAACAGGGGTTCTAAACTTAAATATGGTATATATTCGGGGTAGGACGTATATACAATTATACAAAAAAATCATGGTAAGTCTTATTCCTTGGGGAACGCAATACTAATATCAATTTTTAAGTGACATCTTTGGCCATAACACCAAAATATTCTATCAAAAAAAAAAGAAAATTATTTCTAAATATAATATCAATATAAAAATATTTTAACTATTTATATTATTTATAACTTCCTCTATAATTTTATTTGCCATATAATATAAATTTATCTTTTTTCATAATTTAAATCGCTGAATTATTTACCATACGTTTTATGGTCTCGGGTTTCATTCGATTGAGGTGTTATCGTCGAGGTCATCTCTTAAAAAATGCAGGGTTTTATGCGGGCTAATTTTTATTACCCAACAAACGCACACAAAGATAATAATATAATTTTTTAAAAACAAATAATAATTTTCATATAATAAAAATAAAATCATAATATTACGTTTAAAAAAAAAATCATTACAAAATACATCTCATCTAGAATCTGATGGCAAATTTAAAATTAAATGAATATTTAAAATCACATAAACATTCAAAAATAAATATTTTGTACAGATAGTAATATTCAGATACTCTCGAAATGTATAATCGGTAGCGAATCTTCATTGATCCGACGTTATCTATAATAATAAAACACATGTGATGTGTAGTTTAAGCGCAAGGTATTAACGCTGATATCGATACAATCGATCTCGCAGACGGCAATAATCGACCGTTAACAATACATTTTTTTTATATCAAGCTTATTGAATGTTATCGTTGTCATAACATTGCGTATTAATCATAATTGAGAACATTTTAATATTAAAATATTCTATGTGGATTGCTTATTGCGGCCGTTGGGGGTCCGAATTTATTTTTTCAAGGCTCTCGACCTTAATTCATTACTTTTTCTATCCACGGGACAAATTTTTGTATGTTTGTATAGACGCCGGGTAAATGTTCGCGTCCACATCCGATTCCCCACGACACGAGACCGATCAGAGTACTTCTTCCTTCTAATTTCATGGTGAGCGGACCGCCGGAATCGCCTTGGCACGAATCACGTCCGCCCTAAAAAAATCATAATATTTAGAAATGGTTAATAAATAAAATATGTTGGTTATAAAAAAAATAATACCTCTTTATATCCGGCGCATAAGAAGACATCGTGAATTGTTTCACGTCTTCCGGCCGCTCGGAACCATCTTTGGCACCTTTCATTTGGTATCACCTCAACATCTACTTCCTAAAATATGAAAAAAGATATATTAATTATTTAAAATAATATAATTCATCAAAAAAATCAATGATCCTTAGATCCAGACTTGGCTAAAATTAAATTTATAATATATTTTTAAAAGGTTTATTACAAATTTGGTACTACTCTATTAGTTATTACTCGATCTTCTTGCGTAAACAAAGCTGTGACATATTGAAAATGAAGGGAATACTTCGGTAGACCCCTTGGGGTCTACAAAAGTAATTTTTTTATTTTAAAATATTATTTAACATTTAAAAATTATATAATTTAATATTACTGCTACGCCGTCTGATGATGCACTATCAATGATAGGAAAATATCGATGATTTTTAGAGTTTATAAAAAAAAGAAATTCGCAATTGTCGATCTTCTAATGATTATTTCAGGCAAAAAGAGACGTTGACTTGATCTCTTGAGAAGATCATACAGAAACGACATTTCGGTTATGGGTTTCCCAATGGGTTCCAGGTGGACCCCCAGGGGGTCTACAGAAGTTTTACATTTGTGTTTTAAAACAATAAATACAATTAAAGCTAAGGGTTTGAATGATTTAATGACGCCTTTAATTTACTTCTTACAGAAGTTCATCGGTTGTTGAAAATTTGTTTCATTGAAGTCTTTAATTCTGTAATTGAATTTTAATATAATCAAAATTTTGTGATTTTCTATGCCAGATGAGTGCAAAGAGCTCCTCGAGTATGTGCATCGCTACTTTATATTGGAGAGAAAAAAATTAAAGGGGTCTATGAAGAAAATTATTTACGTAAAAGGGGTCTATGTAGAAAAAGGTTGGAAACCCTTAGATTAATCATTCAAATCTGAGATTTTGGCCAATTGCTCACTCGGAAGTAGATCTACGGAGGATTCTTTATAAAGACGTACAAGTGTGCTATCATTTATTCGGATAGTTGGCATGGCTACAAGACAGAATTTTGAATTTCGTCGTATTAAAGTCAATCATTTCCACCGTCGATCCTGACACTAATTTTGATATTCAGCATTGTGCGAATCCGCTAAACGGTGCTAAAAAGATATATTCGAGACACATAAACATAATTAATATTTCCCGGTCTCCTCAACCTAGTAATAAATTACAGACGGTATTTAATCCAACAAATAAATAATTTAAATGGTTCAAATAACGGAAAAATATGTCATTATCATTAAACTGGAATTAATTAAATAAAAACGTATGCCATCTATAATTAAACGTTGAAAATATTATGATTACATATGAAGAATAAATTTACCTGTAAAACGGAGGGCACAGTGCTTTGACCGTGTCTCGTTCTACCCCATCCGGCAACTGTTGCCATACGTCCCGCTAATTTCATTTGTTTCGCCGGCAAACAAACCTGCAATAAATATACATATATTTTTCTCTATCTTAAATAAATTATTATTATAGTGAGCTTACCGGCAATATGTGCTGTTTAAAAGCTACGGCATTACTGAGCTTTACGAGGGCGACATCATTTCGAAAATCGGTCGGACTGTACGACGGATGCACCTCCTTTCGTTCGACGTTAAACTCTTCGTGAGCCAACCGCTCGCCGTGCTCCCGCACGTCCCATTCGCCGAGACGCACTTTTAAATTACTATTTGGTGTGCTGAAACAATAAAAATTAGAAAATGAAACCGTTTTCCGATACGCGATCAATTTCATTGTAATACTTACGTCGCTACACAATGTGCAGCAGTTACGACCCATCTATCGGAGACGAGCGCCCCTCCGCACGACAATTTTTTGCTCAAAAATCCCGATTTGATCAACGCAGCTTGCCACGGATGCGATCCGAAAGCCGTCGAATGCCCTCCGACTATCCTGTTGGACCTCGTATACAATTCCCCGCAACCTATAAAACAAACACCGCGTAAATAAACATTCGTACGCCTCATTTTATGTGTTATACTTACACATAAACGTTTAATTATGATACATGTAATATTTATGAACGATGCATTGATTGATTGAGAAAATGAAAAGGGATTGTATGGTGAATTAGGAATATAGAGTGTGATGGTCAATGTCGTTGTATAAAAGTAAAATCGATAGGAAGTGGTTATATTAATAAATAATAGCTAAAATTCACCGGAGCATGTAACAAATGATAAACTCTACGAATATATCTTATCGATACAATTTTTTTTACCATTCTATATATATTAATATTTGCAGATATGTTCTAAAATACAACTCTAAATAAATATATTCATTGTGAATATTGCAATTCAACGTAAATCTCAGCGTATTTTTTTATTAATAATAATATAAATAATACAATATACCTCCCGATACCAACATGCATAATAATAATAATAATATAAATGTGTTCTACTAAAAGCGTTTATTATAGAAAATGTATATGTTTTTTATTATGTTATTCGTTATGTTTTATACAGTAGTGTTTGAAGAATGCTAAGAGGTGTGTGTAAAGATCAAGCGTGGTGAGCTACAAGTCGTTGCTAATCATCATCAAATTTTACCCCTAAAGCCTGGCTTCCCGTTCCATCCCGGTCTACTATCATCTGAGTTCCCCACATCCATATATCCATTTCCACCTCCCGACATGACGACGTCGCCGTCTTGGTTCGATCCATGGCTCGCGCCATGTATTACGGATGGAAAGTTGTCGGGTGTGTAATAGTCGTCGGGTTGTTGTATGTGATTTGTGCTTGTCTCGTGGTGGTTTTGGTATGAGGGTTTCAAATGGAACTGGTGGTTCTGATTGTAATTGTATATTTCTGGTTTTGCCCAGCTGTAGTCCGGCTTTTGGTGGTTGTAATCGGGCTTGGGACGGTTGTATTCGGGCTTGGGACGGTTGTAGTCGGGTTTGGGACGGTCGTAGTCGGGCTTTGACGGGTCGTTGTAGTCGGGTTTGTTGTAGATGATTGTGGGCTCGTCGTATATCGTCAGGGGTTTGTTAATGGGATCTGGTTTGGGATCGTACGTGTTGTAATTGTCATTTGGGAAAAGGCCTACAATTTGGATGAGATCACCTGCGGAACAAATGACATGTTAATTACAGACGATGAATATTAATGTTATATAAATAATTAATACATTGATGGCCGATGTGACTGTATTATATTAATATGAAAGGATTATTTTAGTCACAATAGAGATAAATAATGAGCATATCGAATACTGCAACTAATATTAAGCGCAGACCATTGTGCCAACGAGTAATAAATAATAATAATAATTAAAAATAACGATTTTATATTGTGGTTTTTCAGACATACTCTATTTTAATAATGAGATTATGTAAATGTCACGATTTAACCTAAAATCGTACGTTTCAAATTTGACAGTTGAGTTTCTTTTGTTTTTGTATGTAGTCTTAAGAAATATTTACGCGGCCATGAATTGATTGTATGATGACGTTTCAGATAATGATTAAAACATAATTTTGACGCGAAATTATCGCAAATTAAATTTAGAAATCTCCAAACGAGAGATTATCATTAGAGAAGACTAAGTTCTAGAGCTACTATCTCATTGATTTAAATTAGGAGCAGTGTTCTTAAACGCAGTATCGTGATAGACGCAGCTATTGTTACAGAGTTAATAATTATAGTGCCATTACCAGTTTATGGCTGGATATGAATATGGACAACTTTCTTCTCGGTGTGTATGATAACAATTGGCAGTGGCGTCCGCATGCATATGTATTAATACGATTTAAATTTTTAATTATCATTCATATGCGGAAACACTCGCAAAGCATTAGAAATGGTCTTATTTTGCAGAGACAATTTTTCCGGTAATGGTTTCGGCGTCAAACGGTATTTAGAACAATGCCGCGGACATATTCGGATCATTCATACGAGACGTGCTGGAATAAATCGATTTTCAATAGATAAAGATCACCATAATGTATGAATGTGTGTTCCGAGATGGAGATGTAATTATCGGGGGGAAAAATTGAATAAATTATCGGACGCCACTGTATGCAAATGAGATTCGCATAATAATTTTCACCCATTGTCAATGTGTTCTCGGCTGAAAAATTCATTCTTATGTGATTTATTTTAGGTTTTTCTTTTCCGCTAGCGGTTGCCAACCGGGCTCCGATCATGTTATAGTTTTTACCTCATCAATCATACTGATGGATGAAAGTGTGACTATCAAATGAAAATTTCTACGTACGCTTCATCACGATTTAACGTAAAATTAAAACCAAAGATACGTTTTTTGTTTCATTAAAAAAAATGAAAATTTTTGTCAGAAATAGTTTTTTAAAATTCATTTTACTCTTATTTTATCATATACTTGTACTAGTGCTTTTTCCTATCTTTGAAGTACTTTTGGAACGCAATTTTCGGTATAGCGTAGAGCCCTTCATGAATCTGAATCGCTTTCCCATCTTTTATCGAATAACCTCTTTAACATAAATCCTACATCTAAAGTATAAATATAAATAATCAATTAACTTAATTGTCCGCAATTATGAAAAAAAAACAAAAATATTCGATGCAGTCGCCAGCGATGTTATTTTTCGCTCCGTACCGGATACGAGCGAGAAAACATCGCGCATGTGCAAGTGCGAGCGAGAAAACACATTTTTAAAACAAATATCAAAATAATGTTTGGGGTCTATTTCATACAAAATAGACCCATTGGCCTTTGGTTTCGAGCCACCGTAACGGATCGATTAATGTTGGTAAAACGTCGGTTTTTCAGTTTTTTTTTCCATTTTCTATCTATTCTCTATCTATTTTTCCAATAAGAATATCCGGCGCCTGTGTGCAGAACTTCAATTGACAACCCTATACGTCTAGTGTACTTAAAAATACGAATTACGAGCAATCACTTATATAACAGCAATTTATTTTATTAAATTATTATTTTATATTTAAAAAAATATATTATAGCCCCTAATTTTCCGACGCCTGTGTGCGCCGCACATTCTAGCCATATGGACGGCGCGCCCCTATAAACAAGCACATCATAACTCTTTCGGGAAATCTTTTCGACTGTCAAAAATTTGTGGTTAGGTTAACAAAACAGATTAATTTTCCAAAAGGTTATTTAATAGGAAATATAAATAGTCTAGTCTCGATACTCTTTTTCCTCTTTCTTATTTCTAGCGGACCTTCTCTTGAGAAGGTCTTTCCCATGATTAAAGGATTGCTATTACGCAACGAAGTCAATAAACACTTGCTACTTGTCATAAGCAGATAACGCATAGAGAATCTGAGAACGAATGGCGGAGCAAATTCCCTCCTACTTGCTTGGACACAGTCGGGAGGATAAAATCCAATACCAAAAGTGGTAAAAGATACACGTCCAATGACAGGGAATGGAATGGCCAAGAGAGGGAAAACTCGTTACAATAAACCGCATACCAAGGCGGCTTAGGCCCCGCGGTATGGACACAAAAGGGTAGCCTTCACGTCATGTATGAGACACAATTTCATCCCTTACATTCACCCACATCGTATATACTAGCTTGGAGGCGGTTCAGTCGGTGCAGCAAACGCAGTTTTTCTTGAAATGCGTGATTTTAATACTTAAATTAAAATTGTTCAAGAAAAAGGAGATGGGAGAGAGAAAGTAGCCTTGCACAACTCACATTGCTGACCAGGTACATGTATCCAATTGGGCCCTCCACCGGGAGACCCACCCGTAAATCGGATAGCATGGGGTAGGTCGTGACGCACGACGTCCAGTTGAAGACAGGACCACACAACATAACTGTAATCCTGACAGACGACCCACACGAACAGTACGAAGATGCTACTAGGCTAAACTCTAGTCTTGAAATTGCCGTGGCCAGTCAGACATTGATAGAATTAAAAAGTTAGGGAATAACCAGTTACGATTTAACCTGGCTCCAATATCGGGAAAGAAGAGATAGGTAGTCCGCCCTTTAGGAAACGAATACCACATCTCCTGCCAGGTTTGCCAAATATTCACCCTCGAGTGGGCAAATTGTAGTGGCGCCGACGGCGACGAGACTGTCCTTTTTATGCAAGATAAGACGGCCCTTAACTGGAATTCAAGATCGAGCGGAAGGACGCCAACAATAATTAAAAGTGATACGGTTGAAGTTGTGCGACAAACGCAAGTAAGATTAAGGAGGGACGGGCACTGCCCCAACAAAAGGATTCTACTAACATATGACAACGAAAAGCGGTGCGCTCAGTAGCCAGCTGTGTACCCTACAATCCCACAGAAGATTGATTTTTTATGACCATCAATACCTACGGAGGCGACTATTGTATGCTCAGAGATTTACCCTCCTGCTGCTTACGCGAGTATTTCCCACATCTTATATGGCGGCCAGGCAAGATCCCCTTTCTGGCAAGGCTCTCGATGTAAAGTTGCCTTGGTGGGATTGTCAGTTCTCCCACATGTGAGCATGGAGCAGGGTACCTCCAGGAAGAAGCCTGGGATGGGAAACCAAGAGGCGGTCCCCCCAGTCGGTCATTGTCATCCACATGATGACAGTGCGTCTGAAGTACTGAAATGTACATTGCTGACAACTTAGCATAACAAAGTGAATCGTATTAGCAGGTCGACTGGTTTGCTACCCTCGTCCCACCCTGTCCTGCTGGGCGTGATGATAGTGGGGGGAGGAGACATTTTCTTTTCTGCGACGCGAAACCGGGGCGAAAGCAAGTGTGACGCGAAGTGAGCTGGTCGTTGCTCCCAATCCAACTGGTTGAGGTATTCCCCAACTCATTTCCGAGTCAACTCCCGCATGGATTGTCTTTGGTGTGTGTAATGTCAGAGCCCTTTCTTAATGCTCCCACATGTGATGAAGACTCGGGTAAATATATCTTGTGGAGACGGGCCATGGTTGCAGCCCTTGAGGCATGGCAGTAGAGGTGGGACAGTGAAGCAACCGGACGTATTGGAAATAAATTCTTTCCCAACGCGTCACGACGAATGGAAATGAAATGGATACACCCAAACTATTTCACTTCGCAATTTATCACTGGGCGCCTTCAATGCCAAACTGGCCAAACTTGGCCTACATGAAGACACCAGTTGCAACTTCTGCGAAGGGCCGGAACAAACATCGGAACATGTACTGTGGGAATGGGGGAGCCTAAATTCAGATAGGAAAGAGATAGACCACGCTGACATGGTTGCTAGTTGCTCTGCTTACAGGGCGTTCTGTGGGGCGGAGCGAGACCGAATTACCCCACACCATTGCCTACTTAGGCGCTTCAATTCAAGAGTGTACGTACTAATTATCGTCGTTCATCAGCAGATAAAAGTTGAAGTCTTACTCTCATAACGAGATCATCTATTCGTAAGCAAAGGAAACTTTGCTTCGAATCCAGTACTAAAAGAATCTTTGGGACCTCTACTTCAACATTCAGTACCAAAGTAATCTTTCGGAACCTTCTGTCGCCATACCAAGAATATTTTCTTCATCGGAACAGAGATACACCTATCTAACTGACGACACCAGTATCTCTTCAATAAACATCATTGTCAAAACAAAGCGTGTTCACTTTAATACCGATCTTCGAAACGATCGTCAACTACCGGACGGTCATAATTTGGCGCCAGCGGTCGTGTACCTTTTTGATACTACAGCCTGGGTACCTTAACAAAAATGGTGGCAGCGATGGGATACCATTTTTTGTCACTACTGCCACCTCAAACGGTCTCCCTGCGTCGGCTTCTCACGGCACCTTACTTTCTCGATTCGTGAATCCGGCCGATACCTTGGGATCACCCTTGTCTCCAACCTAGGCATGCTGTGCCACACGTGACTCATTTTGGAGAGGGCCAAATATGCAATTGGATGCTTCAGCAGAGTCGCTGGGGCCGGATGGGGCCTGAATCACAGGATCATAAGACGATACTATAAATCTATCTTTGTCCCGATCGTCACGTATGCAGCCAATTTCTGAGCTCACGGGACTTCCAGCTCTGCAATTAACCGCCGACTACTATCGGGGCAAAGAATGCCTCTACTCATGATAACCAAAGCCTATAGAATTTTTTCCACTGTGGCCCTTGCGGTACTGGCAGGAGTCCCGCCGCAGGACCTAGAGCTACAGGTACTAGCTGCACTCTGGCTGACATACAGAGGATTCGAGGCTCTGGTCGGAGACACAATCATCGCACCACCCGCGGACCTCTCCCAAGACTGGTCACCTCATAGAGCAGCCGTCTACCGCATGGGAGAATCGCTGGTCACAAGGGACTACTGGTCAGCTTAGTTTTTTGTACTTTCCCGACGTGCAAAAGCGCATGTCGATGCCCTGGATCGAACCAAACCATTATGTGTCCCAGTTCATCCTAGGCCTTGGTGCCTTCAACGCCAAGCTGCATAAACTTGGCCTCAAAGACAATCCTGGTTGTGACTTTTGCGAGTGCGATAAACAAACTTCGGAACATATCCTCTGGACGTGCCCGGAGCTTGACTCCGCGAGGAAAACAATGCTAGATGCGGTCAGGCTGGCCCCTGGCCCTATCAGTCATCGAGACTTGATCTCAAGCGGCCCTGCTTTCAGAGCTTTTACGGTTTTCGCCGGAGAATCGCATCCTCCAAACCCCAACCCTTACCCGACATGGGCACGGTCTATCAGCTGTCCTTTGCGCTGCATAAGTAACTGACTGTCGTCATGTAGCCCCTTAAAGGTCGGCTATACTTGGTCGTACCGCAGAAGGGGCCTTAAAATATACTTAAAGTATACTGTCGCCCCTTAACACAAGTATTCAATCCATTGCTGCAAAATTGCAGTCGATGATGAGTTGTGCACGTAGAAAGCATCCCAGTTTCGGTTTGCGGGACGCAGTCTCGTGCCAATAATTGCCGAGTGCAATGATATAAGTCATGTAACAGTGGGAAAGTCCCGATACAATCAATCTTCCAACAATGAAATGCGTTATCGGCATGCGATAACACACAGAGAAGGATCGCCTGTCCATTGTGGTGTGTGGCAACGGCTGCAAATTAAATAACACATTTAATTTGGCCATTATGAAACCTCATTGGAGCATGAGCGCCAGCTGGAATGTGAACGTAATTTATTTATTGAATAATAATTGACGATTTTTTTTCCATCATCACGCCACTTTCGCATATATGCAAGGTGAGCAGTTCATTGCCAGGGGGATTTCTCTTTCGACGCCGAACATCCACTTTGTTTGCATGACGATAGACGATCGCAAGACTGGCTGCAGCGGACCGACGAGCGATGAACTCGCCTGAAAGAATGTGACCCGTCGCGCGTTTCGTTTCAGAAGCGCTGAAACGTGAGATATCCTGCTGTCTGCGGCGAAAATTGAAACAAACAGTCGCGAACCGCATTACACGGTCATGAGTTCCTCGACTGGTGCATCGGTGACGTCATTGCAGACGCCCGTGCCGTGAAATTCATTAGCGCTCCATTCATGAGTTGTTCCGTGAATGACGGCCGGCAAATTTTCCGGCGTCTGCCAGTGGTGCCAACCGACACATTGCGCGGGCTGACATTGCTCCATTTTTTTTTTCAAATGAAAATGAACGGTTACAAACGTCTGCTTAGCAGAGTTGTAACACACTGAACGAGCTCGCTTCTCATTGTATATAATTCGATTAATTCCACTAATTTAATTTCACTTTCATTTTTTTACATTATAATTACGCAAGAAGCAGATACGTAATGCGAAACAATCATTACGCATTGGTTTTGCCCATAATCCGATCAGATATAAAGAATTTGCCTCTTTAATGCTGATTAATCACTTAAAGTGAAATTAATGGATGACACCAAACGTTGTAACTCCTTTACGACAATGAAATAAAAATAGCTGCTAAAATATATTTTATAAAATAAGCCATAAGACCCTCTGAGTGTTTGGGCGTTATCAGAAGTGGCGGATCAAGCAAGAGGCCCCAATTCCGCAATTCAATTTTGAGGCCCCCCAAATATTTTCACTACCCCTTCACCACACAGTGTGCATTGTAGCCAAATTTGTTTTACTCGTTTGTGCATCCCTGATTTAATCTCAATGTTTCGAGTTTTTTCCAAGGCCCCTGAATGCCAAGGGCCTTACATTACTAATGCCTTATGAGAGCTACGCGGCTAAATCCATGGATCCCTGGCTGTGAAACAGGGCATACGGTTCGAAATATGACCGTTAAATATATCATAGCTGCCAATTTAATTACGGGAGTCGAGTATTGTCGCGTGCCGGTATTAGACGTGGTGGCGATGGCGGTTGGGCGCAATCGTAGTTCGTAGATTCTGCGGAGCTGTGAGGAGCCAGGCCGCTATCCAGGCCAATTCGGTGACGTGTGTGCTACAGGAGGTGCCCGTAGCACCCGATCAGACCGTGAGTTAAATACGAATTGGCCATAACCTCGTCTAATTATTATTGTTACAATCCGCGACAGCTCGATTCCCGGGCTTTGGCTGGCGACCTGACCCGTATTCGAAGAGCCTAGATAACCTGGAGAACGTCTGTCTACAGTCATGACATCATGACGGAGGTGTCCTCCAGGTAGCAAAGACCCGCCCCAGGGTTATAAGGCCACTGTTTAGTTTTAGTTTTAGTTAGAGTACTTCTAAATTATTATTACGAAAAATAAAAATATTTTAAGAGATGATCTTTGCGGCCCCCTAAGTTTATGAGGCCCCAGGCGCCTTTGGGAAAATCCGCCACTGCTTACCAGACTATCAAAAGGCAGTCGAGGTTAAATAAGTCGGGTCTCTGGTATGGATTTCTTATAAAAAGATTTCCCTCTCTTGGCCATTGCTGGCATTGAACGTGTGTCTTCCACCATTGCTGGTATCAGATTTTAACCTTCTCATCGTGTCCATGGAAGTGAAAGGGTCTGGGTATTAAGGGGAAGTGTGTCTAGGTATTTGCTTTCCTCTTATATAGGAGTTCCAGCGTGACGAGTGACAGCTAACATTGTCTTTATTGCTTAATAGCAATCCTTTCATCATAATAAGGACCTTTACAAAGAAGAGGTCCCCTTAGTAAGGAGGCAGAGGGGGCAAAAGTATCGAAACTAAGTCGTTTATCGACCTTCATTATTAGGGTTTTCCCTCCCATATGCTTATACTGTTGCCCTCTACATTCTCTAATTGTTTCATATTCAAATTTCAAGCTTTTTCCTAATATTTCGTAAACTTTTCTATTTAAATAATGTGTAAGGTATTGATTTTGGTCAAAAACCATCCCATAAAATAGTTTACCCTCCGTATTCGCCGGATGTGACCCTCTGCAATTTTTATATATCTTTATATTCTCGTAATTTAAAAAAAAACAAGAAATAACGATATTTGGTCAACATTCCAAGCATTCTAAAGATAGTGATTTGTAGGAAGCGTTTATTTTAATTCTAAAATTGCTGAAATGTATGTGAAATAATCGCGTAAAAAACAATGTTAAAAAACCTTAAAACATTTCGATTATTGTTCGACATTTAATTCAAAATATATAGGACGTAGAAGGGCTGAAAACCATTCCACTATAATGACTTGTGATGTAAAACAATTAAAATTGCTAAATTAAAGTATTTTTATTTCAAAATATCGTTTAAACATTTTAGTGTGTGTGGAAAATTAATATTAACCCAATTCAACGTGTAATTAATAATAGTTATTATTTAAATACACATTACAGAAACATTGTAATGGACCATATTTCCCCTTTCATACTTTTGTAATAAAAATAACCGTGATTATTTCACAATTAAAGCTTGAGAATCCTTTATTTCGATATGTAAAGGATCTAAGCTGGAGTGTTTAATTTACAACGATGACATTTTCGTCTCACGACCCTCGACACTATTTTTTAACATGGCAACATTTTAAAGGCTCATGCTCGCTTAATTTCGTGTTTTGTTTTTAATAAAAGATGGATTGTTTGTTTGTTTTTGATTTCTTCATCACTTACATGGGTTTACATACGATTGCAATTTTCTCCGATTGCGTTCTTGGCTGAGCGCGCTTCTGGTTCCGCACGTGTCCCACCGACTACGAAAGTGCAGACTCCGCCATCATCATCAGCTGGCTGCCATTGCCAAATTGAACAATTTCTAGACCGTGACACCCCGAGTAAGTGAGCACCATCTTTTTCGCCCGAGCTTCCTGTATTTATTTGCGAAAAAATGTGGCAACCGCTCATTTCTTTGTGTTCGGCACTTTTCGCGAGTGCCGTACTTTCCTTTTCAACGTGCGCGTTACGTATTCGACTTGTAATGATGGGTTGTAAACAAAAAAAAATTGTAACAAACCAGTATACAAATTTAATGGCCAAATTTCGAATGCAAAGTATGTTAATCACCATTTTTAGTAACGTTTATTACATTAATGTCATTAGATGTTATTAGGCGGTTATTGTAATGGCCGGATACTTACTGACGTTGTGCAGGGCCGGAGGAGGAGGCGGCCTGTCGTCGGCGACCTCCCTGTCGACGCAGCAGGCCCAGATCATCCCTCCGGAGCAGAGGTCGAGGGGACGACCTCCGCCGAGCACGCACGAAATGCTCAGGCCGCATTCGTAACGAACGCCTCTGTATCGACAGCTCTGCGGTATCACTGCAACGAGAAATATTCAAAATGTCAAAACGTCAAACGCGTCGGCTACGCAGATCCCTATTTTATCGACATCGCAAAATTGTTACATAAACAATACAATGCGCGGCTATGTTCAAAGGGGATAAATTGCTCCGTTTATTTCCCATTTACGACAGAAAGCAAAACGATTGCACAAAAACATATTTTCGGTTGACCCGGATGCGAAAAACAATAGTTTGACGGATTGTAATTGCGGCGATTTTGTAATTTTTGTTTGAAGAGGACTTAAAAATGGTGCAAGCTCGAGATATATAATAGATACGTGGATACGTTACCAGAAAATGGTGCAAGCATTGATTAGCTTCAGCTGCGTTGCGAAAATATCGCACATTACGAAACAATGTTACTATACTAATTGCATGTTTTATTTATATGTAATCAAATTCTTACTTCTACCGAGAAGCTCTATTATGGACGGATCTACGTTTTGGTTGTTAGAGTGTTGTCCCTGCTTCCGTCTCGCCAACGCTTCCAGCAACAACAGTTCTTTGTGCTGTTGGTTGGCAGGACGGTGTCTGAGATCGGCCTCCTCGTATTCCTTAGCGACGGCGTCTCTATTGAAATTAAAAGAAACGACATCGTTGTTTTCTTCGCAGCGACACGCCGGACTTAGAAACAGAAACAGAAATGCCACAGAACCGAAACGCGTCAATTTCACCCTCTTGCATTTCCAAAGGATTCGTTTAAAGTTTCGCACACCCTCTAGTTCCGCGTTCACTATCACAAACTTTATCACATCATAAACGCAGCAGACGTTTAACAACAGCTTGATGGTTAAATAAATAAATACATTTTCGGGACTATCTTCTAACATTTTCAAAAATCACTACCGATCGAATCATCACTCATCTATCGCATAACACGGCGGTCTTCATTTTAGGTTGATGCACTGCGAGTTAAAAAAAAATTATGAGATTATTGATAACACACGTCTGTGCCGCTTAGAGTATGGAATTGGAATGAACCGATGCACAGATACGATCGATTGCATCAATCCCAGAAATTTGGCAGTGCTAATTTTCTGACCCTTATTTGGGCAGCGGAGAAAAGCGAAAATTAATCTGATTTAATATTCGATCCACGTTTTGAATCGTCAGTGAAAGCTCTTTTTTGTGATAACGTTTGATAATAATTTTCATTGACATTTGGGAAGCGTCGCCTTGGCCTCAATTAGGTTAAGCTGATTTTGCAACGGTCAAGTGAAAACACTACTTTCGCTTACTTTCATGTTCATCGCACTAACTATTAGCGACAACAATAGTTCTTTGGTATGTTTTAGTACCATCAAACGAGAAATCGTTGTCCAGCACAATGAGCGCCGGATGCTATGCACGTTTTCCAGCAAATCGTCTTCCCTGCATCCGAGACAAAGAGCGTTGCTCTCCTTTGATTCTTTATGGGTTAACAGATTGTTATAGAAAGACAACACAAAGAGACGAGTGACCTGTGCGCGAAACAGAAGAAATGCTTCAAAAATTACCGTTGCTTACATATGTAGTTAACGTAACTTGATGCAAGAACCAATTACCACGCTAGCTGAATCTATTTAATTAAATCTGAATAATAACAATTATGCTAAATGAGATTGTATCGAATCAAATAAACAGAGTAAAATCGAGAATGGTAAATCGATACTTGTGGTCATAAAGAAAACCAGGTAAATAGATACATAGAAGTAGATTTTAAATGGAAATCATATACGAAAGTGGGCTTCAGCACGGAAAATCCATTAACGAAACAGATGTATGTGACATTCAGACGAAGAATCTGATTTTCTCAAGGTCAGACTTAACTGTTAAATGCAGATATAGGGCAATGGTGCTTGTCATTGTCGCACATAACAATATTGTCTCATCTCATCTCATCAGGCATGTCAAACACGTGTGATTTTTTTATGTCGGCTCACATATAAAAGAATCTATTCATTCACAAAGCGTCTGTCATTTGTTAGAAAAAAAATGTCACCTTGAAAGAATATCGTATGAAGTTTTTAGATAAGGTTCATTGGGGTTTGCGAACGCCGATATCACTGGATTCCTTTGCAAAACTTTCATTTAATTATTTATAATATATACGCTTTAAATAAATCGTTAAATAATAATACGATCGTGACAAGATGATAGCCGGCATTTGTCTCGTTTAAATACCGGAACGGACGATTGTTTCGGAGGAGCACCGGGGGAAAGTTATAGACAATACTGACCTTGAATAACAATTAAAACTAGCAATAATAAAAATCGAATGCCAATTATGATTAATTATTAATGTTATCGTTGCGTTATAAAGCTTTCACTCTCGAATTGAAAACGGATCCGTTCGCCGATCGTATCGTTGTAATTTTCGGTGGGTTTATTATTGATATTACGTGTCGTCCCGGGTGTCACTCTCACCCCATAACCGTTTCGGTAGCGCGTTAACGGTCGTGGGCACTGGTAGAAAGTACGCGCGTGTTCGCGAGCTCGAGTCTCGGCGCGGACTGGCGAACGCGCTCGCTGGAACAAGGAAAAGTTTCCACGGCGCTTGCACACGCCGATGAACTTGTCACACTCTTCAGGGAAAATCGTGGGATCTCGCAGATCATCGTGTGTGTCGAATGATCCATATGGGCCGTGGATCATCGGAGAGTGCGGTTTCCAATCGGCGCCCATGGGAATCCCTGAATCATCAACGCGACAGTAGGTCATGCGATGCCGATAATTGGGTCGGGGCTTGAAATTATGAAAGTTTCTCCATTGTAAACTCGATAGTTTTACATATTGAACAATAGTTTCTAATTTTCAAAAATATTTTTTTTATTCTGTACAGGTTTGATCAACGTTTTGAATTTCCCGTCTAAATATATACTTGTCACAATCCCTGAAAGGATCCAAACGTTATACCATCAAATCCAAAAATGCTTTGAAGACGTAGCTGATGGAGACTCATCAAAACCTTTAAATTCCTTTCTAGATCAGAATTTTAAATGGGCACATTCCATGGAGTACGGTGCCAAAAAAATAATAACTCCCGCTATTTCTGGATAATATTTCCTATATTTTTTATTAGATTTGTCAGATTTTCATAAAACCATAAAATCAACAGTTTTTCTTAGAAAAATTCTGAGGCCCCCTGAGGGTCCCAATAAGGAGCGCAATTAATATGAAGTAACAACTGTTGACCCTTGTTCTTGAAAGGGTATTGGTATTACTCCCAAATATTTTTTCTTAACAAACTATCTGAAAGTTCTAAAAACTACTTGGACTACTGTTAAAAAAAACATCTATGGGAAGTGACCTTTTGAAGTGGCAACTTATTATTAACTACAACAAATTATTGTGCATTTTGCAATATGACTGTTAACATCGTCCGAATAACCCTTTAATGCCAAGGATCCTAGGGCCCCTAAATGGTAAGGGGCCCCGATGCCTTACATCCTTTTCCTTAAGGTAACTACGTCTATACATATAGTATCGCGCGAGATTATCCAGCACATTACATTATATTATTTTATATTATTTAATGGGGTATATTTGTATGAAAATAGACCCCAAAAAGTCAAGAATTAATAAATTCTTCAACAATACTTGGACATTTTAAAAAAATGGATTATTCTATGAATAAAAATAGTTATTCATGGTATATATCATCATTTGCCAGCCACAAGGCTCTCCACTCGCTGAGAGCATGGACCTTAACAGACTCTCGAATGGCAGTCGAGCCCAAAGGAACCTGAGTCTCACACGTGACGTGAGGGCTCTCCTTTTGAGTCCATACCGCGGTGATCCAAGCCGTCTTGGTATGCGGTTTTTTGTAAATAGTATCCCTCTCTTGGCCATTGCTGGCATTGGACGTATATCCTCTACCCTGATGGTATTGGATTTAAATATATTAGTAAAAAAATCCAAAATATCGATATAATTTTGAATTTTTCTACCGATTAATCCCGTTAACAGATCGGTTCTACCCTGCACTATACTTTTTCTCCCTCGGATTTGCACATGCGCGATGTTTTTCTCGCTCATATCCGATACGGAGCGATAAAAAAACATCACACCCGTGCCATTGTAAAACAATATTATTGTTTTTATTTTTTTTAGACAAATTCAAAAAATGCTTAGGGTTTTATGTAGGATTTATGATGAAAGAATTATTCAAGAAATCTTGGGGTCCCAAATAAACCCCGTCGGCACGGCTAGGTTAATGCAGATTTTAAGAAAAGTAATTCATTTTATTAAAATATTATTGTATTTATTATAAATGTTCCCACTCGACGCCTCTAATTTTCCGGCGCCTGTGTGCGCCGCACAACCTGTATTCCCAAAAACTACCCGAGGCGATTGGAATAGCAAATATATCGGTCAGAGGTTATGAAAACGGTGTATAGATAATATTTTTACACAGAAAAGCGTCAATATTTTCGTTTGATATTAGCAAAAGTTCATTTGAACATTTTTCATTTAATATTCGTATTCGTGTCGAATAGGAAACAAAGCATCAAACGAAAATAAACGATCGACAATAAGCCACAACAAGTGCAAATTGTCGTGAAAGGCGTAGCCATACAATTTGAATCGTTCTGAAATTGTCCAAAATTTCGCAGTGCATTAAATTATTTTCGCCACGTTTTTACGTGAAAGTGACATGAAAAGAATTCAGCCACTCTTATAATCGAATAAGCTCGAACTGGTGCAAAATAATGCGATTGTATTTTTATTTTAATATGGCCGTGGGAAAATTGAAAAAACGTTATTTCCTGGCCGCAACGCATTCGATCGATCGAAATATTTATTGATAATTTCCATTTGATTGTGGTGTACCAGATTTGTGTTCAATTTACAAGAGACATGCTCTCGAGGAAATTAAGATACGATTTAATTTATTATATAAATGTGCACGGTTCCCGGCGCCATATTATCAAAGTGAAAATTTTAATACTGCAAGAAAACCGTTTTCTTTATTATTGTGACCCAAAAATATAAAGAATTAAAAAATCTCTTCTCTCTTGCATGGTTTTGAAACAAGACGGTTCAAGAAAATGAACTGTATTATCATTCGTAGAGGACTTTTTGGGGCCTGATGCTAATTACATTTTAGTGGCCTCTAATAGAATATAATGGGGAAGGGAGGGAGGGATTGGTGGTCGTCTATATCAATTGATATACAAAACAATAATCCTCTTACCCGATTTACTGTTAAACACAATAACTGAGATAAATATAACGAGATTGTAACAATTGAACGTAAATAGCGGGAAAACGTGAGTTCGTGTTTTTGATAGATCTAAGCCGCCTATGATAATTTAATCATGTTCTGTTATTATATGACATCTTTTTGTTAATTTACGATTAATTTTATAAGAAAGCAACAAAAAATCTATAAAATAATGAGTGAAGCCTTCGGGAGGCCCCTCGAGGCCCTTCGACGATCGGGGACCTGATGCTCCAGCATCAAAGCATCCCTATAACACTGATTCTTTGTTTGACACGAAAAAAAATGTATGTGATTAATAAAAAACAATGCAATTGTCATCCATGGATAAAATATTGGTAAAAAAAAAATTAACCCAAAGAAGTTAAAGGCTGAAGCTCAAAATACGACCCTCGACAATTTAAAAAACGATAGATGTTTAATTCACAAGAACATTTACATATCACTTTTCAACAAACTTAATATTTAGATCCGATCTTTAATCTAGATCCTAAGAATACGATCATTAATGAAAACAAAAGCAGAAGCTGTTATCTGCTGTTAGTATGTGTTGGAATCTACATATAATTCTTGCCTAAAACTGTAAATCAATAATAAGAACAGTAATCATTTATGATTCAAACTTGAGCCCAACAAGAATTAATTATGGCGTTATTTTAAAATAACTAGTTGAACTACTCATCCGAGAAACAATAGATTTTTATAGATCCTAACGACTATAAGAAACATGACACTTGGAAGGCGATGAATGATATAAATTAGGTAACCGGTACCTGTGTGCGCCGCACAATATGACCATATGGACGGCGTACCGCTGATTAGACTCAATCAATAGTTATTCAACGGAAATCAGCAACGAAACTCTGAATGAGATGTCGTGACGTGAAACAATTAGATTATTTTTCAGAAGAACAGAAAATAAAAATGGAATAGTTGATGAGTGAATATTTAAATACGATCGAAAATTAGCTGGCTTCAAGGCTCAAAGCTATGTCCCTGAACGATTTTCAGAAGTGTTAAAATCAGTAAAGAATTTTGAAGATTCCATAACGGAACACGTCAAGAATACAACGTACCAAAAGTGATTAAAAAATCTACGGAAATCCTACTTTTACAATGGGGTTGATTCTAGCCTGATTATGTTATTAAGTAGCACGCTTAATTTTACGGCGACTGTGTGCGCCGCACAGTCTGGCCATATGGACGGCGCGCCCCTGATTAATACGTGTACAGGATGACGCTCGTACGCACACGGAGTCTTCGAGTAATCGACCATTAAACCGAGCACATTGAAATCGGAATCGGACCTACCACGCTCGATCGGACAATGGGCCGAATGAAAGTCCACTTTCTCATCTTTTATTCAAAAACACAGATTCGAGATCATACACGGCGCCATAAAAATCCAATTCTGGCTAATGGCTCGCGGGCAGATCAGTGTCAAGGCTGACCGCAGACTCGCGGCCATGCAACCGCATCTGCGAAAGTGAAAATGGTGAAAGAGCCGCGAAGGGCCGGCGGATGCCAGTTGCAGTGGATGACGTCGCCGGTATTGCACCCAGTTTTGGCCACGGGCTGGCGCAACAGCGGCTTCCTGTTTGGCGTGCGACCTAGAGATACCTGCATGCTAATTTCATGTGACGGATCTTGGCTCGTTGCAACACTGCCCGCCGTAATGGAGGATATTGCAAGAGGGACATCGTGTGAGGATTTAAGCAAAGCCAAAAAATGCATTGCGGCGTCGACGGCGATCACAAGAAGCGGTGTCATCTAATCGTTCATTGACGCTAATGGCAGTTTAACACCGTGATTTATGGATCAATACAAATCAATTTAATGCGGTGATTGTGCAATAGATTATCATTTATCAAGCTTCCTGTCAAAACGGAATTAAACTACGGAAGTCGAAGTTTTAAGACAGGTGTTATGTAAAGCATCTTTTAAAATTAGTAAAAGGAAGTATGACAATGTTAAAAATGTAATAATCATGTGCAGTTCGATTAAAAAACGACTTAGTTCCAGTTAATTTCTTTTAAAAAACTGTCTAAAACTAACTCAGTTATTATAGAAAATTTCAAAAATGAAAAGGGTCGACCTCAATAAACCAAAACGATGATTGCAAATCATAAATCATACATATTTATCCACGAAGCATCGATATATTTTATATCATTTTAATTGACCACTTTCTAAGAGAGATCTACTAAATAAAATTTTAATTACCAGTTAAGATTTATATTTGAAAAGTGTTGAAGTTGTTCATCTTATGTTGAGGATGATTCTTAAATGTTTCAAGTGTTATCTAGCTTCAAGTATCGACAGTGCATTAATAGATCTTCTGATTAATTTCTGTCAAAATCAGTAACCTTTCAACCCACTGTTTAACCCAAAATGAAGAGCGATCGATGAGTCGCCGATGCATAACAGTTACATGCGAACGAGCGCAATTAGTTTCCAAACAAACTTAACTACATAAGACGTAACGCAAGCGGTTTTTGACCTTGAGATTTGCGAAAATTTCTCGAGAATGCTGACATTGCAATTTCGGCGTTCGGCTAATTCGACGGGTGCTCGTGCAAAAAGTGAAAGGACTCTCGTCGGTTTCTCTGCGCCTTGGCGCCTGGAGAGGAAGCATTCACCTGTCATTCGTCGGCACACTAACGGACCCAACCGGAGCAAAAATTCGAAAGTGTCGCAAAAATTTTCGCTCCGATTTGGCAAATTATCAAGTTGACCGGAGGTAGCGGAGAAACAATGGGGATTGTGCGGACGAGAGACGATCCGGACAAATAAATGATGCGCGAAGTCACGACATTTGCATCAGGAGTCGACAATGTTTTGCATCCAAATTTAATATCTGTGTCATCGGACCTTTTATAAACCATTCGTGTTAATTAATATATTTTATGTAAGCGTGCATCGTACATATGGCCGTATTGTGCGGCGCACACAGGCGCCGAAAAATTGGGGGCGCCAGGTGGGAAAAATCTAAAAGTATAAAATAATAACTTTTCTTTAAACAAATGAATAACATTTCTTAAAATCTATATGGAGCCATACGTTTTAAATTCGCTAGCACTGTAGATCATAAAAATGCAGCATGTAAGTGTTTAACTTTCAAGGTCATCTTAATTTAAGGGTGTCTTTTACGGTTCTATCGTCCGATTTAAATCACCAAAACTAAAATCGACATATTTTTACTGCAAAACTTGTCTAATTTTCTTAGAACTTCTGGAATGGAATTTTCAGCTATTATGTCTTTATCTCCCCAATATTCTCTCTTTATCGTCGCCCTTGCGTGTTTTATTTCGTTTTCGAAAATAAAGGAATCGTTGAGCTGACACAGGTCCATCCTGGGTACAAGAAAAAATCCCAGGGGCCATATCTGACGAATACGAAGGCTAAGGCATCATAACGATATTGTTTTTTCCGAAAATTCTCTCTACATTACAAGTAAAAATGCTAAGCACACCGAAACCCGTGAAACCTTTACAACCAGTCAACAATAAAATGAGCAACCAATACAACAGGGACAAGTATACCAACAATAAAGGATTAGAACAATTTGACTTATAGGCCGTTCATATGGCCAGATTGTGCGGCGCACACAGAAAAAAAAATTCAAAATATACGATAATATTTTGTTATACTGCATTAAAATTCTTAAAATCGATCGTCGATCGGGGTTTTCAAATTATCCGAGCATCTTCCTTAAAGAAATTAGGGCTTCATTGTACTGAAGATCGCCGGCGCGCCATATGGCTAGAATGTGCGCCGCACACAGACGCCATACAATTATGGGCGCCAAGGGTGAATAAGTGAATGCCTTTAATTGGTCTTTTAAAGCACACCAGACGTACAGAACCGCTAATTCTTCATACAAGTGCCGGACATTGTCGGCGCGCTACTACGCCCAGGAGATCAAAAACAAGTGAATATCCGATGAGACAAGATCAAGACAGTATGAAGGATGCTTCAACGCATCAAAAAAAAAGTTTACTGAGCATAAATCCTTTGCCTTGAAGTGGCAAGAGTACATCAAGTTAAAGATATCATAATATGCTTCTCTCAATCTTTCGCTAACAAGACTGATACGAAGAAGATTCTTTCTTTTGTTTGTATTCTCGATTTTAGAGATCTGCACAGTTAAGGAAACATAAAAAATATTGATGTCTTCAAAATGTAGCGTCATATATTGAGGATGTTTCTGCCTCGAATAAACTAGACATCATTTAAATTCGATCCTGTACGTCAGGTGTGCTTAAAAAGACGAGCTACGGGCAATCGCTTATTCTTACTTGGCGTCCCTAAATTTTGTGTGCGCCGCACATTCTTGCCTTATAGACGACGTGGCGCGCCTTCAATTTTCAGAAAAAATGAAGCTGTAATTTATTTAAAAAAGAAAGAAATAATTAAAGAAACCCCGTGTAAGCAGATGCGTAGATACTAGAGAATGCCGTGAACAAAGTATATGTAAGAAAATAATGGATTGCTTCCATAGTTATTAATATTTTTTTTTGAGTCGTGAAGCGATTACATATTATTATATTTTTATATAAGATTTTAAACCACTTCCTTCATTTCTGAGGAACGTGACCATTTGCATGATTCCCCTTTCGGAGGACCATGGACATAGTTTTCGTTATTAATAACATTATTATATACATAAAATTGTCTAATAATAAATAAAATAAGCTATCCGATACAAAACCCATCCGCTTGCGTGAAGATGGTGCAAAATTACCGAATTTCTTCAAAATATTATAAGTTCTACATCGTTGTATTTTTGTTAAAAAGGGGGTTTTCTAATTTATTGTCAAGTTTCTTTATCAACGTGCGCAATAAAAAAATCCGCGAGATTTTTCTCCGTCCATATGGCCAAATTGTGCGTCGCACACAGGCGCAGGAAGATTAGGTGCGCCGAAAGGCGTCAAATGAGGAAAAATTTTAAAATACTAACACTGGCATTGCGCCCCTGATTGTGATGGCGGGTTATCAGATATTTTAATATATATTTTTTCATGAATTTGTCATTTTTGTTCATTAGGCATTTCATGCTCCACTCTTGGATCTCTACATATTAAATCACACTTCAAATATTAATATTTACATAACACCATTGCACAAAAAAAATGGAAAGCTCTATACAAACGGCGAGATGAATCATTTGTGGATTTGGATTTTTTCAACAATCATCATCATTATGCATTCAAGCAGTGAATCAATGGTTGTTAAGTAACTATTCCGATATCCCCATGGCGGATCCGTCTCTGCTTTCACATCAATTGAATCATCATCCACTGTGGTTGATTCTGGGTTATCCGTCGATGTGTACACACACACACACACGCTCAATACGAGTTATAACAATTATGTAAATAGTATTTTAAAATAATTTGTATGGAGAATGAAGGAGGAAAAAAAACGAGTTAAATACATGCGTCGACCTCGTAAAAAGTGAAACACATGAGTGAAAGTTCCAAAGACGTTTTCTTCAAATATTTGTGGATGTATGCGACACGGGGCGATTAATAAAAATGACATGATACTCACATCCCAGGTCCTCGAAGAACTTGGACTTGTTCGGCACCTTGTCGTAAAAGTGTCCGACTTCCGGCCACTCCGGACGTTTGATGCTTTCGCCGTACGCCGGCCTCTGATTCACTTTGTTTCGATCGCCGATCGACGAATCGTTCACTTTGATCACTAGATTGTTATTGTATTTGGCCGGTTTGGCGGCGGATTTGATAGGTTTTTTGGTGCTGACGTCCGCGTCGAACGGGCTCAGGTTGAACTTGTCGTCCGTGTTGACGAACGGCTTCTTGATGAAGGGTTTCGGCGGTTTGGACAGGTAGAGTTTGTCATCCCCGTTGCCGTACGGCTTATAGCTATCGCTGGTGATGTAATAAATCTTGCGGCGGTTCTGATCGACGTCGTCGTTTTGATAATACTGTATCCTCCTGGTTTCGGTATCGGAGTCTGAGCTCAGGGGTATGTTGGGATTCTTGCTGACGAGCGACCATCGGTTCTGGACGGCGTGCTTGGGCTTCAGGCTCTCCAGCGTCTTGACGTCGTCTTCCTCTTCCGCGAGTGCGACAGAAGAGCGGATCGAAAGAGCGGCTAACAACAAAAAATAGGCCCTCATCGTGATGATATGTACTAGATCGCTGATGGCATTTTAATTAGGTCTGCATTATACGCGGATCGAATTGGATAATCCATTATATGCGCAAGGTCGGATCGATAACTTGCATTTTCGTTGGGCGCGCTCGGGCGTTTGGATGCGCGTGCGCAGGTCCCAGGGGTCGCGGACCGCGGGTCACGGGGACATGTCAGGGGGCCAAGGTCGCGGGCGGAAGTCGGGCGGCCGGCGGAAGTGACGCGGATGACTGAGGCTGTTGTCCGCGCAAAGCCTTCTGGCCGACTGACTGCCTCCATGTGGAACTTTCTTTTGTAGTTCGATCTCTCGATGCTGGATGACTGGATCACACAGAGAAATCAAAAGTCGGTAAAACACTCACCAATATGTACGCGCATGTGCACAACAAATTAACACTCTGCAATTTGACGGCAACACCTAATCAAACGCGCACAATGCGCCAAATTGCAATCGCACAAAACGTCCATAAAACGAAAAGAAGCAGCAAATCTCTCCGATCTTATTTTTAATCTATAAATTTTTCGTAGGGTGTTATGGCATTTAAGAAAAAGGTCCGACGGTTGACAGTTTGCGGATTGGACCGTGCGTTAGAGAAATTCCTTTCGCAGAAAAAGGTTACCGGATCGCACTCGAGATTGCACGTATACTTAATTTAAAAATTTCACCTTCAATAATCTGAGTTGTGCCGAGAAAAAAGTGGCCGAATTGTTTTGGTTCAGGTTTGCCTCACTTTCGCTTAGGCGAAGACGATTCCCAAACCGTGGGAGTGACCTCGACGCGTTTTACTGAATTATCATCTGAAACAATTGGGTTAATACTGCTGGCGATTCCTGTGCAGTTATATTTCAGTTATGTAGTCGTGATGTTTAAACGGAACTAGTTTTAGACTGATTGCTGTTATTAACGAAGAATTCATACGATCAGATATGTTGATGAGGTCCCTCGTCATAAAAAGACCATGTTATGATATATATTCTTGTATTGATTCATAATATAAAAATGCCAACATATTTTTTTCATTCAATTTCCAATCATATTTCATGGGATTTATTATTTTTAAATGTTAAGCAGCGTTCGGCGATTATCTGGCCATATGGCCAGATTGTGCGGCGCACACAGGCGCCGAATTATCTCAAAAGCACATATGTTTTAACTATCAAGTCTCATTTTATTACTTTTAAGTTATATTCTTAAAAGTATAAGACTAGAACAGGATAAGTTAGATAAAACAATTATTCGAAATATATAGCTGCTGTGTTTCAAAACTAACTCTTCTTTTTCGTAATTGATGCAAGGTGCGTCATCATGGTCGCAACGATCCTATTGTAAAGCCCTTACCTCATCCAACACCCTTCTTCGTTTTATTCGGTCTGCCGTCACGTCGCTCCATAGTGCAACCATCTCGGCCTTGGTCTTCCTTTCCTCCGGGGACAGGAAGGCTTGTTAACCATAAGCCTTTTCGTCGTCTGCCTGCCCCGAATCCTTCACACGTGACCGGCCTACCAGAGTCTGGATAGTCGATACAACTCCTCGTTGCTAGCTTGACTTTGGTCTTCTTTGAGAGGAATCTTGGCCGTAGATGCTAGAAATCCAAAGCAGCACCGGTTTTCTAGCATGGTTCTTCTTCATACTTTCAAATTGGTTTCATCATAATGTAAAAATTAATGTTTTAAATATAATTAAGTATTTAATGAGATTTGTTATATGTTTGAAATGTTAAAACTGCTCATAGATATTTTTATAGATAAAAATATGTATATTTATAGCTGCAACACATTTCCAGATATCCGAGATTACAGAAGTGTATTCTAAAAGAATTTGAGGTAAGAAGATTTGTGAATTGTCATAAAATGTTGTGATATAATTAATAAAAATTGGTAAAACACCTGGAAAAGGTATAATTTTAAACAATTATCAAAAATTAAGAATACAGAACAGAATTAATACTTTTATTTAATGAAGACACCTTGAAAATTAATGACGGCCTCCAAACGGCCCTTGAAGCACGAACAGGCGTCCATATGGCCAGATTGAGCGGCGCACACAGGCGCCGGAAAATTAGGGGCGCCAAGTAATAATATATTTAAATGAATTATATTTATTAAAATCGACATAAATAATATATCTAAGTGATTGCCAACAATCGTACAGGGGTGATAATTGAAGTTCTGCACACAGGCGCCGGATACTGTCAGAGAGCTACTGTCCTCATCCTCCGTTTGGATCGATCTTGTAGTTTTCTGGCGGCCACGGCCACGACATTAAAGGTTACATTCTTTGAATGGTCCTCAGCCGTAACTTAAATTTATCTGCGATCGCTTTTCTGGCCACTCATAATTGTCCCGTCTCCTTTCTTCGATTAAGAGCTAGGAAACTATCTGGTTTGTTTGTAGTTCGAAGGAGCACTGAGCAACAGTGGCAGATTTTTAGGGAAGATAATGTTGCTGGAGCATCAGGTTCCCGTTCATTGGGGGGCCCAAAGAGGCCCCCAAGACCTTACTTTTCGTCGTCTGCCTGCCCCACATCCTTGGCCGGAGTCTGGCCACCCTGACGACAGCTGTGACTGGAACATCCTTGTACAGTGGGTACAGCTTCTCGTTGATTCGGATACGCCATTCCTCGTCTCAGAATATCCAGTTGTCGATCATCTAGTTTTGTCAAAGACCAATATTCAGACCCGTATGTTAGGACGGGCCTGATGCGCAGGGGCCGTCCATATGGCCAAATTGCGCGGAGCACAACATTTATTAAAATCGACATTAAATAATATTTAGCAATATAAGTGATTCCCCGTACTTATGATTGAAGTTCTGCACACAGGCGCCTGCAAAAAGCCGCAGGGGACATGTCTGACGAATACGAAGGCTGCAATGTTAACAATGTTTTATATGACTTAAATTATTTCTACATTTTCCATTTTTTGCCACGAGTAAAAAATCGACGAGCACACAAAAACGTGTGAATCGTTTTGCGTCGGCCAAAAATAAAATTAGCATCCAATATGACTACCAATGTCAAGATATGTCAGGGTATAATTTTTACCAAACCTTATATATAACGAGAGGCGCGCTGTCCATATGACGAGATTGTGCGGCGCACACAGGCACCGGATAATTAGAGGCACCAAGAGAGAAACACATAAATAATAATTTCACATATCCTTATTTTTGTATAAAAAATATATTTTAATGGTGACAACACTGCGTCGCCGTTGTAAAACGATTACATTTGACGTAAACGTGTCCGCGACCACTAAAATTATTGATAAAAAAGACTATTCTCACTTTCTAATAATCATATTGATTTTTCATAACCAGTTTTTCCATATGTTAGAGAATAAATTTAAAAACATCATTAGTTTTTTTTCAAACACAGCGCATGGCATTAAAAAAATATTTTTTGGTATTTATTTCAGCAGCACTAAACGTACATGTCTATAGTAAGCTTTGAGAACCGCTGCATTATCACAATTTAAAGTTTGAGCCGAGCATGAACTTACTCAATCCGTGAGCATGTCATTAAAATTAATATTCTTTTATTTCACTTAATAAGTGGAACCCGAATTTTTTATTTTAATACAATAATAAAACCAAAATGACCGCCGTGGATATATGTTACTTTCATTCTTACTTTACTTTCGATGAAATGGTGTACAAACACGCGTACTTTTTGAAGACGATCGCTCAAATTAAAACGCTGAAACCCAGTGGCGCGCCGATAGAATCCGGCGCTTGTGTGCAGAATTTTAATTGGGGCACTTATACCCCCCAAAGATTATGAATTTTAAGAAAGTTTAATGAATTATAATTTTATATTTTTCCCCAATTAGCGCTTCTCGGCGCGCCTGATCTTCCGGCGCCTGTGTGCGCCGCACAATCTGGTCATATGGACAGCGCGCCGCTGCTTAAATCCACAAAACAGGTCATTCGTAATGTCGTGGCAATTTAATGACCACATTCAGAATTAATCTTTAATCATAAAAATTGACAAAAAAGCCAATTTCCATCGTAAAATCATAGTAAAACCACGTTTTCTTTAATCAGCTAGGAGGTAAACTGTCTCCATTATCATTTCGTTTCCGGTTTATACTGCACGCATGTAAATCATAGCTGAGTTACTCAATGAGATCAGAGCAGGCCTACTCAAGTCTATAGTTTCCCAGTCGGCGGCGATGGGATAATTCCTGACATTAGGACGACAACGGTAACACCAATCCGACGGCACTGATTCCGAATAATTAGCGCGGAATCAATCGTTAGATGTGAAAACAGGACTTTGAACAGATTCCGTCCCAGCACGAAAGCTGACCTTCGCCATAGGAAGCTTCTACCGTATTACGACCGATTGAAAAGTCCTGCCCTAGACCGTGACCCACATCTGGGTCGCGCGCGAGCCGGCTCTGCATTTTGTCCATGGCCGGTCGCCGTAGGAGTCCGATAATCTTTCGAAATTGCTATAGAACTTTCTATTCATACCCATTATACATACAGATACGTCTGCGGCCATGGTTCCGCCTAATGGCGATGGCAATTTGTGGCGTGTATGCACCAATCAACGTTACATGGTGGCCATAACATTATTTGTATCGGCCTTTCCTTGTTATTATTTAGTTCAGGTGTCTTCGCGACTGATAACAGCAAGTGTTTGATGAGGAAAACCAATAGTCATATTTCGTGTTCATATGCTTTCGCCATATAGAATGCGCCCTCTTCCGAGATGACGGACCAATCAGAGCGTTCGCATCCCTTTCATAGACAATAAGTCTTCATATTTTATACCTGCTACAAAAACTCGTTTTTTTCAGGTCGTTGTCTTTTCGACAGTTGTCAGGGTGATTCACTCACGCTGTCATGTCTGTCACATCTCCGTAATTCTCTCGTACCAGAGATTCGTCTCTGGGATCTTATAATTAATTTACTCGTACCAAAGAAATCTTTGGGATCTTTATTATCATCATCTCGTACCAGAGATTCGTCTCTGGGATCTTTTATCTTCACATCTATATTTACTTATCATCGGACTGACGACATCTTTCAATAAACGATTATCTTTAAAACAAATGGTATTTCACTTTAATACCGATCTTCGAAGCGATCGTCAACTACCGGACGGTCATAATTTGGCGCCAGCGGTCGTGCACCTTTTTTGATACTCGAGCTCGAGTGCCTCAACATTTTGGTGGCAGCGGTGGGATACCATTTTTTGGTGCTATTGTCGCGCCCCCTTAACATTTTGTGGCAGCGGTGGGATACCATTTTTTGGTGCTATTGTCGCGCCCCCTTAACATTTTGTGGCAGCGGTGAGATACCATTTTTGGTACTATTGTCGCGCCCCCCTAACATTTTGGTGGCAGCGGTGGGATACCATTTTTTGGTGCTATTGTCGCGCCCCCTTAACATTTTGTGGCAGCGGTGGGATACCATTTTTTGGTGCTATTGTCGCGCCCCCTTAACATTTTGTGGCAGCGGTGAGATACCATTTTTTGGTGCTATTGTCGCGCCCCCCTAACATTTTGTGGCAGCAGTGGGATACCATTTTTGATACTATTGTCGCTCCCCCTTAACATTGTATAGGCTTTAAACTTTCTTTAAAGGGCTTTTAAACTTTCCGTGGCTTTCAGTTAATGTATCAGCACTATCACTATTTTTAACCTTAGGATCTTAAAAAATACTTTTTCCTGTATGAGCATGAGACTTATTGGAATTTGTTGTTGCTGTATATCTTCTATCCATGTAATGGTGTATTTTGTTGCTTTCCATCAATTTTTCAGCGTATCTACTTCTCCTTGAGCTACCTGGGCCAAATATATCAGGGTTACTTGGAGACAGATCGCCGAGAGCCTAGTTTGTATCCCTAGCTCTTTAAGGATGTAATTTTTTTATTGTTTGTAACATATCTCATTATATTTTTTATCCCTTAATTCACATTTTATTAATTAGGTTACGTTCTAGAAAGTATAAGAAGGTAAGTAAATAAAGTAACTATTCGAAATCTGTAGATTAGAGAAAAACGTATCTTAGAAGAAAATAATTTAGTTAAAGGGGTCTATGTAGGGAAATGGTTGGGAACCCCTATTCTGAGCTAACTCTTTTGTTCGTAAGTGGTTTACATTTTAACTAAAAAATGAGTTTCATTTAAATCTTTTATAAAATCGTGTAAATCGAGGGGTCCAAGTAAAAATTGATGTCACGTTTTCATTACAAATCTAAAATTGATTATTAGATGTTTGCCTCAAATCCCATGTTTTTCAAATATGACGAAAACAATTTAAAATTTAATGAATGTTCCAATTTTTATGGCCAAAACGATCCGTGTACGTTGTCATAAGATTTAAAAATCACTTAAAGATAATTGAATAACGATTCTGTTGTCTATACCAGTGCTTCCCAATTACTTTCATGTCACGGCCCCCTAAATCTGAAAGAATTAATTCCCTAATATTTTATAGTTTTATAAAGATTATTTGCCAATAATTATTACAATTATAATACATATATTTATATTCAGCATAAAAACGTTTTATAACTTTTCCGCTAGATAGCCATTGTACTTCACTATGATACAGTAAAAATACATGCACAAAAAAAATGCTAAATAATCTTGATTCTAATTTATACTTATTTTTTCTTATTTGGTTTTATTTTTCTTATTTTCTTATTTATTCTGATTTTATTATTATTTATTCTTATTTATTCTGATTTTATTCTTATTTTTTTCTTATTTGTCCTTATATTTTTCTTATTTGTTCTTATTTTTTTCTTATTTGTCCTTATTTTTTTCTTATTTGTCCTTATTTTTTTCTTATTTGTCCTTATTTTTTTCTTATTTGTCCTTATTCTTTTTTTATTCCTTTCTCTTTTATTCCTAAGTAACCATTTTCAAGCCTCTAAGATATTGATGAATCTCTTCTATTAATATCTTGCATATTTTTTTTTAAAATGGTTAATTTTATTCCTTTTGTTGTTTTGTGTATATAAATATGTTCTCATATGTGGTATTGTTTTAACAGGACTTTAAATATATATATTCTTTAAATATGCTGATTATATATTGTACTAGCCAATTTTCGCGGCCCCCGCGAGGAATCCTGCGACCCCCCAGAGGGCCGCGGCCCATAGTTTGGGAAGCACTGGTCTATAGACACGGGTTTCGACCATTTTTGATGTAAAAAAATACACATTTAATCTTTTTTTCCTTAATTAGTATACTGGGTCTGTCCTGAATTTTATCAAAATAACTCGGAAACAAACCAACGGTAGTCTTTGCGGAAAAATTAATAAAATGGTTTTCTTTTCTGTACCATTGATATATAAAAAATATAAACGCTACGGTAATTTTTATTTCTTTTAACTGGTCCGTCACGGCGGCTCGAAATCAACGGCGTCGGCCGATGGGGTCTATCTACTATGAAATTATTGTATGAAAATACCCCAAGCCTTGTTTTTTTTTAATTTTTCAACTAATTAATGAGACGCGCGCACACGGCGACGGCCCGCCGCAACTGAACCGCACGTGCCGCAGAGCTCGCCTCCCACACGCGTGCGGTTCCACTCGCACATAGCGAATATAAAAGCATATTGTTGTTTTTCATCATGTAGGATTTATATCAAATGAATTATTCGAGAAAAATCAAAAACTTGGGGTCCCAAATAGACCCCATCGGCACG